>JAJQKJ010002813.1:132500-308576 GCA_029574335.1 Rana kukunoris
GGTCTCAGGGTGACGCACCATGTAGGTGGGCAGAGGTCTCAGGGTGACGCACCATGTAGGTGGGCAGAGGTCTCAGGGTGACGCACCATGTAGGTTGGCAGAGGTCTCAGGGTGACGCACCATGTAGGTGGGCAGAGGTCTCAGGGTGACATACCATGTAGAGGGGCAGAGGTCTCAGGGTGACATACCATGTAGGTGGGCAGAGGTCTCAGGGTGACATACCATGTAGAGGGGCAGAGGTCTCGGTGTGACACACCATGTAGGTGGGCAGAGGTCTCAGGGAGACATACCATGTAGGTGGGCAGAGGTCTCAGGGTGATACACCATGTAGGTGGGCAGAGGTCTCAGGGTGACACACCATGTAGGTGGGCAGAGGTCTCAGGGTGACACACCATGTAGGTGGGCAGAGGTCTCTGGAGTACATCATCTATTCCGTTTCTTCTCAGTCTTCTAATGATAGAGGCTCAACATCACATGTGGGTGGTTTGCATGTAAAAAAGAGCTAGCCTAATAACGCCCACCCTCAGGATGAGATCTCTCTATGATGTCACTTCCTCTTGGTTTCCTCCTGGAGTTTAGCTTCAAAGGACTGGTCAATATACTGTAAATGAGATCTCTCCAGTGATATATCTGTTTTTCATCAAAGATGTCTCCCTGTTCCTGCTGCTGAAAAACATCCCCACAGCATGATGCTGCCACCACCATGCTTCACAGTAGGGATGGTATTGGTCAGGTGATGGGCGGGGCCTGGTTTCCTCCACACATGATGCTTGCCATTCAGGCCAAAGAGTTCACTCTGTTTCATCAGACCAGAGAATTTTGTTTCTCATGACCTGAGAGTCCTTCGGGTGCCTTTTGGCAAACTCCAGACGCGCCCTGCCTTTTACTGAGGAGTGGCTTCTGTCTGGCCACTCCCCCATACAGACCTGATTGGTGGAATGCTGCAG
Organism: Rana kukunoris; assembly: GCA_029574335.1. Lineage (NCBI taxonomy): Eukaryota > Metazoa > Chordata > Amphibia > Anura > Ranidae > Rana > Rana kukunoris. The sequence continues at coordinate 133,448 of JAJQKJ010002813.1, forward strand.
AGATGGTTGTTCTTCTGGAAGGTTCTCCTCTTTCCACAGAGAAACACTGGAGCTATGTCAGAGGGACCATTAGGTTCTTGGTCACCTCCCTCACTAAGGCCCCCCTCCCCCGATTACTGAGTTTGGCCGGGCGGCCCGCTCTAGGAAGAGTCCTGGTGGTTCCAAACTTCTTCTATTTACAGATGATGGAGGCCACAGTGCTCACTGGGACCTTCAATGTACCCTTCCCCCGATCTGTGCCTCCATACATTCCTGTCTCCGAGGTCTACAGACAATTCCTTGGACCTCATGGCTTGGTTTGTGCTCTGACATGCACTGTTACCTGTGAGACCTTCTATAGACAGGGGGTGTGCCTTTCCAAATTATGTCCAATCACCTGAATTTACCACAGGTGGCCTCCAATCATGTTGTAGAAACATCTCAAGGATGATCAGTGGAAACAGGAGGAACCTGAGCTCCATTCTGAGTGACATGGGAGGAGCCTGTGATACTTGTGTACATGGGAGGAGCCTGTGATAATTATGTACACGGGAGGAGCCTGTGATACTTATGTACATGGGAGGAGCCTGTGATACTTCTGTACATGGGAGGAGCCTGTGATACTTCTGTACATGGGAGGAGCCTGTGATACTTCTGTACATGGGAGGAGCCTGTGATACTTGTGTACACGGGAGGAGCCTGTGATACTTATGTACACGGGAGGAGCCTGTGATACTTCTGTACATGGGAGGAGCCTGTGATAATTATGTACACGGGAGGAGTCTGTGATACTTGTGTACACGGGAGGAGCCTGTGATACTTGTGTACACGGGAGGAGCCTGTGATACTTCTGTACATGGGAGGAGCCTGTGATACTTCTGTACATGGGAGGAGCCTGGGATACTTCTGTACATGGGAGGAGTCTGTGATACTTGTGTACACGGGAGGAGCCTGTGATACTTGTGTACATGGGAGGAGCCTGTGATACTTCTGTACATGGGAGGAGCCTGGGATACTTCTGTACATAGGAGGAGCCTGTGATACTTCTGTACATGGGAGGAGCCTGTGATACTTCTGTACATGGGAGGAGCCTGGGATACTTCTGTACATGGGAGGAGTCTGTGATACTTGTGTACACGGGAGGAGCCTGTGATACTTGTGTACATGGGAGGAGCCTTTGATACTTATGTACATGGGAGGAGCCTGTGATACTTATGTACATGGGAGGAGCCTGTGATACTTCTGTACATGGGAGGAGCCTGTGATACTTCTGTACATGGGAGGAGCCTGTGATACTTCTGTACATGGGAGGAGCCTGTGATACTTCTGTACATGGGAGGAGCCTGTGATACTTCTGTACATGGGAGGAGTCTGTGATACTTGTGTACACGGGAGGAGCCTGTGATACTTGTGTACATGGGAGGAGCCTTTGATACTTATGTACATGGGAGGAGCCTGTGATACTTCTGTACATGGGAGGAGCCTGTGATACTTCTGTACATGGGAGGAGCCTGTGATACTTCTGTACATGGGAGGAGTCTGTGATACTTGTGTACACGGGAGGAGCCTGTGATACTTGTGTACATGGGAGGAGCCTTTGATACTTATGTACATGGGAGGAGTCTGTGATACTTATGTACATGGGAGGAGCCTGTGATACTTATGTACATGGGAGGAGTCTGTGATACTTATGTACATGGGAGGAGCCTGTGATACTTATGTACATGGGAGGAGTCTGTGATACTTATGTACATGGGAGGAGCCTGTGATACTTATGTACATGGGAGGAGCCTGTGATACCTATGTACATGGGAGGAGCCTGTGATACTTCTGTACATGGGAGGAGTCTGTGATACTTGTGTACACGGGAGGAGCCTGTGATACTTGTGTACATGGGAGGAGCCTTTGATACTTATGTACATGGGAGGAGTCTGTGATACTTATGTACATGGGAGGAGCCTGTGATACTTATGTACATGGGAGGAGTCTGTGATACTTATGTACATGGGAGGAGCCTGTGATACCTATGTACATGGGAGGAGCCTGTGATACTTCTGTACATGGGAGGAGCCTGTGATACTTATGTACATGGGAGGAGCCTGTGATACTTATGTACATGGGAGGAGTCTGTGATACTTATGTACATGGGAGGAGCCTGTGATACTTATGTACATGGGAGGAGTCTGCGATGAAATGGAGTGTGACACCTCTGATCTACTATATGGAGCTGTTCTCTATAGTTTAGATGGGAACTGATGTCACTTCCTCTGTGTTTAATTCTGAAGATGGGTTGTATAGACCCGGTCACTATGTTCTAGGTGGGATCTCACCAGTGATGTCACTTCCTCTCTGTTTCCTCCTAAGGATTGATTGTATAGGACCGGTCACTGATTGGATGTGATGTCACTTCCTCCTAAGGATTGGTTGTATAGGACCGGTCACTGATTGGGTGTGATGTCACTTCCTCCTAAGGATTGGTTGTATAGGACCGGTCACTGATTGGGTGTGATGTCACTTCCTCCTAAGGATTGGTTGTATAGGACCGGTCACTGATTGGATCTGATGTCACTTCCTCCTAAGGATTGGTTGTATAGGACCGGTCACTGATTGGATCTGATGTCAGTCACTTCCTCCTAAGGATTGGTTGTATAGGACCGGTCACTGATTGGGTGTGATGTCACTTCCTCCTAAGGATTGGTTGTATAGGACCCGTCACTGATTGGATCTGATGTCACTTCCTCCTAAGGATTGGTTGTATAGGACCGGTCACTGATTGGGTGTGATGTCACTTCCTCCTAAGGATTGGTTGTATTGGACCGGTCACTGATTGGGTGTGATGTCACTTCCTCCTAAGGATTAGTTGTATAGGACCGGTCACTGATTGGGTGTGATGTCACTTCCTCCTAAGGATTGGTTGTATAGGACCGGTCACTGATTGGGTGTGATGTCACTTCCTCCTAAGGATTGGTTGTATAGGACCGGTCACTGATTGGGTGTGATGTCACTTCCTCCTAAGGATTGGTTGTATAGGACCGGTCACTGATTGGGTGTGATGTCACTTCCTCCTAAGGATTGGTTGTATAGGACCGGTCACTGATTGGGTGTGATGTCACTTCCTCCTAAGGATTGGTTGTATTGGACCGGTCACTGATTGGGTGTGATGTCACTTCCTCCTAAGGATTGGTTGTATAGGACCGGTCACTGATTGGGTGTGATGTCACTTCCTCCTAAGGATTGGTTGTATAGGACCGGTCACTGATTGGGTGTGATGTCACTTCCTCCTAAGGATTGGTTGTATAGGACCGGTCACTGATTGGGTGTGATGTCACTTCCTCCTAAGGATTGGTTGTATAGGACCGGTCACTGATTGGGTGTGATGTCACTTCCTCCTAAGGATTGGTTGTATAGGACCGGTCACTGATTGGGTGTGATGTCACTTCCTCCTAAGATGTTGTATAGGACACTTCCTCCTCCTAAGGATTGGTTGTATAGGACCGGTCACTGATTGGGTGTGATGTCACTTCCTCCTAAGGATTGGTTGTATAGGACCGGTCACTGATTGGGTGTGATGTCACTTCCTCCTAAGGATTGGTTGTATAGGACCGGTCACTGATTGGGTGTGATGTCACTTCCTCCTAAGGATTGGTTGTATAGGACCGGTCACTGATTGGATCTGATGTCACTTCCTCCTAAGGATTGGTTGTATAGGACCGGTCACTGATTGGGTGTGATGTCACTTCCTCCTAAGGATTGGTTGTATAGGACCGGTCACTGATTGGGTGTGATGTCACTTCCTCCTAAGGATTGGTTGTATAGGACCGGTCACTGATTGGGTGTGATGTCACTTCCTCCTAAGGATTGGTTGTATAGGACCGGTCACTGATTGGGTGTGATGTCACTTCCTCCTAAGGATTGGTTGTATAGGACCGGTCACTGATTGGGTGTGATGTCACTTCCTCCTAAGGATTGGTTGTATAGGACCGGTCACTGATTGGGTGTGATGTCACTTCCTCCTAAGGATTGGTTGTATAGGACCGGTCACTGATTGGGTGTGATGTCACTTCCTCCATGTTTCTCTCTCTCTCCAGGAATGACAGACCGGCTCTAATATTCTCTTCACCTCCAGATATGGATTTAGTAATTGGGTTTAATAAACAGATTATGTTCGTCTGACTGGCTGCAATTAGCGGAGCGCTGAGACAATTGGGGGATTTAGTGACGATCCCGGCGGGGAGTTATTAGTCTTTGTGCTCCAGTTATTGTCGGCATTTTAGTGACATTAAGAAAAGCGCATTTCTGTGCGGAGTGTCGGGTTCTGTGACTGTCATCTCCGAGATAATTCACCCTGACACTCGGGGGTCCCAGAACAATGACACCCTGACACTTGGGGGTCCCAGAACAATGACACCCTGACACTCGGGGGTCCCAGAACAATGACACCCTGACACTCGGGGGTCCCAGAACAATGACACACTGACACTTGGGGGTCCCAGAACAATGACACCCTGACACTCGGGGGTCCCAGAACAATGACACCCTGACACTCGGGGGTCCCAGAACAATGACACCCTGACACTCGGGGGTCCCAGAACAATGACACCCTGACACTCGGGGGTCCCAGAACAATGACACCCTGACACTCGGGGTCCCAGAACAATGACACCCTGACACTCGGGGGTCCCAGAACAATGACACCCTGACACTCGGGGGTCCCAGAACAATGACACCCTGACACTCGGGGGTCCCAGAACAATGACAGCCTGACACTCGGGGGTCCCAGAACAATGACACCCTGACACTCGGGGGTCCCAGAACAATGACAGCCTGACACTCGGGGTCCCAGAACAATGACACCCTGACACTCGGGGGTCCCAGAACAATGACACACTGACACTTGGGGGTCCCAGAACAATGACACCCTGACACTCGGGGGTCCCAGAACAATGACACCCTGACACTTGGGGGTCCCAGAACAATGACACCCTGACACTCAGGGGTCCCAGAACAATGACACCCTTACACTTGGGGGTCCCAGAACAATGACACTTGGGGGTCCCAGAACAATGACACCCTGACACTCAGGGGTCCCAGAACAATGACACCCTGACACTTGGGGGTCCCAGAACAATGACACTTGGGGGTCCCAGAACAATGACACCCTGACACTCGGGGGTCCCAGAACAATGACACCCTGACACTTGGGGCCCCAGAACAATGGCACCCTGACACTTGGGGGTCCCAGAACAATGACACCCTGACACTCAGGGGTCCCAGAACAATGACACCCTTACACTTGGGGGTCCCAGAACAATGACACTTGGGGGTCCCAGAACAATGACACCCTGACACTCAGGGGTCCCAGAACAATGACACCCTGACACTCAGGGGTCCCAGAACAATGACACACTGACACTCGGGGGTCCCAGAACAATGACACCCTGACACTTGGGGGTCCCAGAACAATGACACCCTGACACTTGGGGGTCCCAGAACAATGACACCCTGACACTTGGGGGTCCAGAACAATGACACCCTGACACTTGGGGGTCCCAGAACAATGACACACTGACACTTGGGGGTCCAGAACAATGACACACTGACACTCGGGGGTCCCAGAACAATGACACACTGACACTCGGGGGTCCCAGAACAATGACACCCTGACACTTGGGGGTCCCAGAACAATGACACCCTGACACTTGGGGGTCCAGAACAATGACACCCTGACACTTGGGGGTCCCAGAACAATGACACCCTGACACTTGGGGGTCCAGAACAATGACACCCTGACACTTGGGGATCCAGAACAATGACACACTGACACTTGGGGGTCCCAGAACAATGACACCCTGACACTCGGGGGTCCCAGAACAATGACACCCTGACACTTGGGGGTCCCAGAACAATGACACCCTGACACTCGGGGGTCCCAGAACAATGACACACTGACACTTGGGGATCCAGAACAATGACACCCTGACACTTGGGGTTCCAGAACAATGACACCCTGACACTTGGGGTTCCAGAACAATGACACCCTGACACTTGGGGGTCCCAGAACAATGACACCCTGACACTTGGGGGTCCCAGAACAATGACACCCTGACACTCGGGGGTCCCAGAACAATGACACCCTGACACTCGGGGGTCCCAGAACAATGACACCCTGACACTCGGGGGTCCCAGAACAATGACACCCTGACACTTGGGGGTCCCAGAACAATGACACCCTGACACTTGGGGGTCCCAGAACAATGACACACTGACACTCGGGGGTCCCAGAACAATGACACCCTGACACTTGGGGATCCAGAACAATGACACCCTGACACTTGGGGGTCCAGAACAATGACACACTGACACTTGGGGGTCCCAGAACAATGACACACTGACACTTGGGGGTCCCAGAACAATGACACCCTGACACTTGGGGGTCCCAGAACAATGACACACTGACACTTGGGGGTCCCAGAACAATGACACACTGACACTTGGGGGTCCCAGAACAATGACACACTGACACTTGGGGATCCCAGAACAATGACACCCGACACTTGGGGTCCCAGAACAATGACACACTGACACTTGGGGGTCCCAGAACAATGACACCCTGACACTTGGGGGTCCCAGAACAATGACACCCTGACACTTGGGAGTCCCAGAACAATGACACCCTGACACTTGGGGTCCCAGAACAATGACACCCGACACTTGGGGTCCCAGAACAATGACACACTGACACTTGGGGGTCCCAGAACAATGACACACTGACACTTGGGGGTACCAGAACAATGACACCCTGACACTTGGGGGTCCCAGAACAATGACACCCTGACACTTGGGGGTCCCAGAACAATGACACACCGACACTTGGGGGTCCCAGAACAATGACACCCTGACACTTGGGGGTCCCAGAACAATGACACCCTGACACTTGGGGGTCCCAGAACAATGACACCCTGACACTCGGGGGTCCCAGAACAATGACACCCTGACACTTGGGGGTCCCAGAACAATGACACCCTGACACTTGGGGGTCCCAGAACAATGACACCCTGACACTTGGGGGTCCCAGAACAATGACACCCTGACACTTGGGGGATCCAGAACAATGACACGCTGACACTTGGGGGCCCCAGAACAATGATACCCTGACACTTGGGGGTCCAGAACAAGGACAAAAAGATGGAGGAAGTGGTGAAATGGCGAGGCCTGGCCTTCTTATTGGGTACTCCTCGCCTTTGCCCATCCCGTGATTCTGCGTCAATTTTGCCAGTCAGCGAATAGTTGTGTCCTCCAGCCGGGGAGAGGGTGACGTGGGCGTTGCGCAGAGCGGAGAGGAAGGGGTTAACGGCGAGCTGTTTTCCTCCAATAGCGGAGTCTTGTAATCAAAGCGTGTTATTCTTTCCTCTCCGGCATTCTTTGGATGCTCTTCCAGCTCTGAACACTTTGATGTTTTGCTTTCCTAAAGGAAACTTTTATAGCTTTACATAAAAAGAGAAAGAGAAGGAGAGGAGCCTGCGGAGGAGAGAGAGCGGGGCCACTGTGTGTGTGTGCCATTGTGTGTGTGTGTGTGTGTGCCATTGTGTGTGTGTGTGTGTGTGTGTGTGCGCGCCATTGTGTGTGCGCGCAACTGTGTGTGTGTGTGCCATTGTGTGTGTGTGCCACTGTGTGTGTGTGTGTGTGTGTGTGTGTGTGTGTGCGCGCCATTGTGTGTGCGCGCCACTGTGTGTGTGTGTGCCATTGTGTGTGTGTGCCATTGTGTGTGTGTGTGTGTGTGTGTGTGTGTGTGCGCGCCATTGTGTGTGCGCGCCACTGTGTGTGTGTGTGCCCCTGTGTGTGTGTGTGCGCGCCATTGTGTGTGTGCGCCATTGTGTGTGCGCGCCACTGTGTGTGTGTGTATGGGCCACTGTGTGTGTGCGCGCCACTGTGTATGTGCGCCACTGTGTGTGTGTGTGCGCGCCACTGTGTGTGTGTGTGTGTACGGGTCACTGTGTGTGTGCGCCACTGTGTGTGTGTGTGTATGGGTCACTGTGTGTGTGCGCCACTGTGTGTGTGTGTATGGGCCACTGTGTGTGTGTGTACGGGTCACTGTGTGTGTGCGCGCCACTGTGTATGTGCGCCACTGTGTGTGTGTGTGTATGGGTCACTGTGTGTGTGCGCGCCACTGTGTGTGTGCGCGCCACTGTGTGTGTGCGCGCCACTGTGTATGCGCGCCACTGTGTGTGTGTGTGCGCGCCACTGTGTGTGTGCGCGCCACTGTGTGTGTGTGCGCGCTTCACTGTGTGTGTGTGTGAGCCACTGTGTGTGTAAACGCCTGTGTGTGTGTAAACGCGCTACTGTGTGTTGTGTGTGTGTGTGCCACTGTGTTGTGTGTGTGCGCGCCGTTGTGTGTGTGTGTGCGCGCCACTGTGTGTGTGCGTCATTGTGTGTGTGCGTCATTGTGTGTGCGCGCCATTGTGTGTGTGCGCCGTTGTGTGTGTGTGCGCGCCGTTGTGTGTGTGTGTGTGCGCGCCACTGTGTGTGTGCGTCATTGTGTGTGTGCGTCATTGTGTGTGCGCGCCATTGTGTGTGCGCGCCATTGTGTGTGTGTGTGTGTGTGTGTTTATTTATTACAGGTACTTGTATAGCGCCATCAATTTACACATCTATTGTATCTTCACATCATCCCCTGACCTCAGGAGCTTACACTTTAAGCTCCTCTGTACAGAGACTGATGTGATTGGCTCGGTGTTCTCTGTACAGCACTGCGGTATATGTCAGCGCTGTACGATTGTACAATAATAGTGTGTGACTGAGGGGGGAGGTAGGGAAGATAAGTATAGTGGAACCTCAACTTTTTTAAAGCTAATGGGGTGTTCAGTACCGCATTTGGCCTGAATTGGGGGGGGGTGCCGGAGCGGATCGGAGCCATTCGGTAATACTCAGATCCCGGGTGTTTCCGAGGGTTTCCGAGGTAAGCCGAGCTCCGAGGCTCTCCAGCGCCCCCCCACCTGTGGCCACATGCGTTATTGCACGCCGTTGATGTCAATGCAGAACAAATTATTTTCGTTTCCATTGACTTCTGTAGGGAACCCCGCTTTGATATGCAAGCGTTCTGGACTACAAGCATTCTCCTGGAATGGATTATTCTCGTAATCTGAGGTTCCGCTGTGTTGGGGATTTAGCTGGAAGTGTCCCCCCCCCCCCCTCCCCTCAGCTATTAGTACAGTCCATCGGGGGTCTTCAATCCTCTGACCTCCCTTCTCTCCTCTACAGACCATCTCAGAGTTGGAGGCTCAGGTCTACAAGCTGAAGGAGGAGCTGATCCAGGTGAACGCGCAGCGCAAGCAGCAGCTCCTGGAACTGGGGCACCTGAGGGAGGAGGAGAGGGCGAGGGCGGCTCAGGAACATCAGACGGCGCTCGGCAAACTGAGAAAGGAGATGGAGAGCACCAGGGTGGAGCTTCAGAAGAAACACACCGCCCAGACCCAGGAGGCCCTGGAGAAGGTGAGGCCCTCGGTGCTCAGGACCGGTCCTAGGGTCACAGACGCCTGGGTGCAGAAATATTTCTGGTGCCCCCCCACATGGTCAGAGACTGCAGACGTAGTACAGGAGATGGTCAGAGACTGCAGACATGATACAGGAGATGGTCAGAGACTGCAGACATAGTACAGGAGATGATCAGAGACTGCAGACATAGTACAGGAGATGATCAGAGACTGCAGACATGATACAGGAGATGGTCAGAGACTGCAGACATAGTACAGGAGATGGTCAGAGACTGCAGACATGATACAGGAGATGGTCAGAGACTGCAGACATAGTACAGGAGATGGTCAGAGACTGCAGACATGATACAGGAGATGGTCAGAGACTGCGGACATGATACAGGAGATGGTGAGAGACTGCAGACATAATACAGGAGATGGTCAGAGACTGCAGACATGATACAGGAGATGGTCAGAGACTGCAGACATAGTACAGGAGATGGTCAGAGACTGCAGACATGATACAGGAGATGGTCAGAGACTGCAGACATGATACAGGAGATGGTCAGAGACTGCAGACATAATACAGGAGATGGTCAGAGACTGCAGACATAGTACAGGAGATGATCAGAGACTGCAGACATAGTACAGGAGATGGTCAGAGACTGCAGACATAGTACAGGAGATGGTCAGAGACTGCAGACATGATACAGGAGATGGTGAGAGACTGCAGACATGATACAGGAGATGGTCAGCGACTGCAGACATAGTACAGGAGATGGTCAGAGACTGCAGACATGATACAGGAGATGGTCATTGACTGCAGACATGATACAGGAGATGGTCAGAGACTGCAGACATAGTACAGGAGATGGTCAGAGACTGCAGACATAGTACAGGAGATGGTCAGAGACTGCAGACATAGTACAGGAGATGGTCAGAGACTGCAGACATAGTACAGGAGATGGTCAGAGACTGCAGACATAGTACAGGAGATGGTCAGAGACTGCAGACATAGTACAGGAGATGGTCAGAGACTCCAGACATAGTACAGGAGATGGTCAGAGACTGCAGACATAGTACAGGAGATGATCAGAGACTGCAGACATAGTACAGGAGATGATCAGAGACTGCAGACATAGTACAGGAGATGATCAGAGACTGCAGACATAGTACAGGAGATGATCAGAGACTGCAGACATGATACAGGAGATGGTCAGAGACTGCAGACATAGTACAGGAGATGATCAGAGACTGCAGACATAGTACAGGAGATGATCAGAGACTGCAGACATAATACAGGAGATGATCAGAGACTGCAGACATAGTACAGGAGATGATCAGAGACTGCAGACATAGTACAGGAGATGATCAGAGACTGCAGACATAGTACAGGAGATGATCAGAGACTGCAGACATAATACAGGAGATGGTCAGAGACTGCAGACATAGTACAGGAGATGATCAGAGACTGCAGACATAATACAGGAGATGATCAGAGACTGCAGACATAATACAGGAGATGATCAGAGACTGCAGACATAGTACAGGAGATGGTCAGAGACTGCAGACATAGTACAGGAGATGATCAGAGACTGCAGACACAGTACAGGAGATGGTCAGAGACTGCAGACATAGTACAGGAGATGGTCAGAGACTGCAGACATAGTACAGGAGATGATCAGAGACTGCAGACACAGTACAGGAGATGGTCAGAGACTGCAGACATAGTACAGGAGATGGTCAGAGACTGCAGACATAGTACAGGAGATGATCAGAGACTGCAGACATAGTACAGGAGATGATCAGAGACTGCAGACATAATACAGGAGATGATCAGAGACTGCAGACATAAGGAGATACAGGAGATGATCAGAGACTGCAGACATAGTACAGGAGATGATCAGAGACTGCAGACATAATACAGGAGATGATAAGAGACTGCAGACATAGTACAGGAGATGATCAGAGACTGCAGACATAATACAGGAGATGATAAGAGACTGCAGACATAGTACAGGAGATGATCAGAGACTGCAGACATAGTACAGGAGATGATCAGAGACTGCAGACATAGTACAGAAGATGATCAGAGACTGCAGACATAATACAGGAGATGATCAGAGACTGCAGACATAATACAGGAGATGATCAGAGACTGCAGACATAGTACAGGAGATGATCAGAGACTGCAGACATAATACAGGAGATGATAAGAGACTGCAGACATAGTACAGGAGATGATCAGAGACTGCAGACATAGTACAGGAGATGATCAGAGACTGCAGACATAGTACAGGAGATGATCAGAGACTGCAGACATAGTACAGGAGATGATCAGAGACTGCAGACATAGTACAGGAGATGATCAGAGACTGCAGACATAATACAGGAGATGATCAGAGACTGCAGACATAATACAGGAGATGATCAGAGACTGCAGACATAATACAGGAGATGATCAGAGACTGCAGACATAGTACAGGAGATGATCAGAGACTGCAGACATAATACAGGAGATGATAAGAGACTGCAGACATAGTACAGGAGATGATCAGAGACTGCAGACATAATACAGGAGATGATAAGAGACTGCAGACATAGTACAGGAGATGATCAGAGACTGCAGACATAATACAGGAGATGATCAGAGACTGCAGACATGATACAGGAGATGATCAGAGACTGCAGACATGATACAGGAGATGATCAGAGACTGCAGATGGACGTATGGGGGTGTATAGGGGATATGTAGATATATGGGGTGTATAGGGGACATGTGGGGATGTATAGGGGATATGTAGATATATGGGGTGTATAGGAGATATATGGGGTGTATAGGGGATATGTAGATATATGGTGTGTATAGGGGATATATGGGGGTGTGTATAGGGGATATATGTGGGTGGGTGTAGGGGATATATATGGGGGTGTATGGGTGGTGTATAGGGGATATATGGGGGTGTATAGGGGATATGTAGATATATGGGTGTGTATAGGGGATATATGGGGGTGTATAGGGGATATATGGGGGTGTATAGGGGATATATGGGGTGTATAGGGGATATGGGGATATATGGGGTGTGTGTGTGTGTGTGTATAGGGGATATATGGGGGTGTATAGGGGATATATGGGGTGTATAGGGATATGTGGATATATGGGGTGTGTGTGTGTGTGTGTATAGGGGATATATGGGGGTGTATAGGGGATATGTAGATATATGGGGTGTATAGTGGATATATGGGGGTGTGTGTATAGGGAATATATGGGGGCGTGTGTATAGGGGATATATATGGGGGTGTATATATATATGGGGGTGTGTATAGGGGATATATGGGGGTGTGTATAGGGGATATATGGGGGTGTGTGTAGGGGATATATGGGGGTGTGTATAGGGGATATATGGGGGTGTGTGTAGGGGATATATGGGGGGGTGTGTAGGGGATATATGGGGGTGTGTATAGGGGATATATATATGGGGGTGTGTGTATAGGGGATATATGGGGGGGTGTATAGGATATATGGGGGCGTGTGTATAGGGGATATATATGGGGGGGTGTATAGGGGATATATGAGGGTGTGTATAGGGTATATATATATATGGGGGTGTGTATAGGGGATATATGGGGGGGTGTGTGTAGGGATATATGGGGTGTGTATAGGGGATATATGGGGGTGTGTGTAGGGGATATATGGGGGGGTGTGTAGGGGATATATGGGGGTGTGTATAGGGGATATATATATGGGGTGTGTGTATAGGGGATATATGGGGGTGTGTGTATAGGGGTCATATGGGGGCGTGTGTATAGGGGATATATATGGGGGGGTGTATAGGGGATATATGAGGGTGTGTATAGGGAAATATGGGGGTGTGTAGGGGATATATGGGGGTGGTGTATAGGGGATATATGGGGGTGTGTGTAGGGGATATATGGGGTGTGTATAGGGGATATATGGGGGTGTGTGTATAGGGGATATATGGGGTGTGTGTATAGGGGATATATATGGGGGTGTGTGTATAGGGGATATATGGGGTGTGTGTATAGGGGATATATGGGGTGTGTGTATAGGGGATATATGGGGGTGTGTGTATAGGGGATATATGGGGTGTGTGTATAGGGGATATATGGGTGTGTGTGTAGGGGATATATGGGGGTGTGTGTATAGGGATATATGGGGTGTGGACACATGTATAGGTGATATAGGGGTGTGTGTATAGGGGATATATATGGGGGTGTTGTATAGGGGATATATGGGGTGTGTGATATAGGGGATATATGGATGGGGGTGTATAGGGTGATATATATGGGTGTATAGGGTGATATATGGGGTGTATAGGGTGATATATGGGGGGGGTGTATAAGGGATATTATATGGGGGTGTATAGGGGATATATATTGGGGTGTATAGGGGATATATGGGGGGGGGTGTATAAGGGAATATATGGAGGTGTATAGGGGATATATATGGGGGTGTATAGGTATATATTGGGGTGTATAGGGGATATATGGGGGGTGTGTGTATAGGGGATATATATGGGGGTGTGTGTATAGGGGATTATGGGGGTGTGTGTATAGGGATATATGGGGGTGTGTGTATAGGGTATATATATATGGGGGTGGTGTATAGGGGATATATAGGGTGGTGTATTGGGAACAATTTGATATATATGAGGGGGTGTATAGGGGATATATGGGGGTGTGTATAGGGGATATATATGAGGGGGTGTATAGGGGATATATGGGGGTGTGTATAGGGGATATATGGGGGTGTGTATAGGGGATATATATATATGGGGTGTGTGTATAGGGATATATGGGGGGTATATATATGGGTGTGTATAGGGGATATATGAGGGTGTGTATAGGGGATATATTTGGGGGTGTGTATAGGGGATATATATGGGGGGTGTGTATAGGAGATATATTTGGGGGGGGGTGTATAGGGGATATATATGGGGATGTGTATAGGGGATATATATGGGGGTGTGTGTATAGGGGATATATGGGGGGTGTGTGTATAGGGGATATATTGGGGTGTATAGGGGATATATATGGGGTGTGTATAGGGGATATATTGGGGTGTATAGGGGATATATATGGGGTGTATAGGTTCACACAAGTATATATGGGGGTCACACACATGTGTATAGATATATGGGGGGTGTGTGTATAGGGCATTATTGGTGTATAGGGATATTTATGGGTGTGTATAGGATATACACTTGGGGTGTATAGGGGATAAATGGGTGTTGTATAGGGTATATATGGGGGTGTGTGTGGGGATCACACATATGGGTGTGTATAGGGGTTATATTGGGGTGTATAGGTTGATTTACACTTTTCACACAAGGGGGTGTGTATACACTGGGGATATATATGGGGGGTGTGTATAGTTGATATATGGGGGGTGTGTACTAGGGGATATATGGGGTGTGTATCTAGGGGATATATTGGGGTGTATAGACACTTTTCACACAATGGATATATGGGGGTCTTCAGTTTACCCTCCCCAGTGATCAGTCTGCTGCACACAGGAGGAGGGATCTCCTCAGTCTCTCTGTATATTACATGGGGAGGGATCTCTGAGTCCCCCCCTGTATGTTGTCGGTTATCCCCCCCCCCCGTATGTTGTCGGTGATCTCCCCCCCCCCCCGATGTATGTCGGTGATCAACCCCCCCCCCCCCCCGTATGTTGTCGGTGATCTAACCCCCCCCCCCCGTATGTTGTCGGTGATCTCCCCCCCCCCGTATGTTTGTCGTGTGATTCTCCCCCCCCCCCCGTATGTTGTCGGTGATCTCCCCCCCCCCCGTATGTATCTCCCCCCCCCGTTGTATGTTGTCGGTGATCTCCCCCCCCCCCCCCCCGTATGTTGTATGTTGTCGGTGATCTCCCCCCCCCGCCCCCCCTCCGTTGTCGGTGATATATGTTGTTCTCCCCCCCCCCCCGTATGTTTGTCGGTGATCTCTCCCCCCCCCCCCCGTATGTTGTCGTGATCTCCCCCCCCCCCGTTGTCGGTGATGTTGTCGTGATCTCCCCCCCCCCGTATGTGATCTCCCCCCCGTATGGTATGTATGTTGTCTCCCCATCCCCCTTATCCGTATGGTCGACTCCCCCCCTCCCCCCCCCCGTATCTCCCCCCCCCCCCCCCCGTATCGGTCGATCTCCCCCCCCCCCGATCATCCCCCCCCCCCTGTCGTTGATCTCCCCCCCCCGTGTGATCTCCCCCCCCCCCGTATGATCTCCCCCCCCCCCCCGTCGGTCGATCTCCCCCCCCCCCCCGTATGTTGTCGGTGATCTCCCCCCCCCCCCCGTATGTTGTCGGTGATCTCCCCCCCCCCCGTATGTTGTCGGTGATCTCCCCCCCCCCCCCCTATGTTGTGTCGGTGATCTCCCCCCCCCCCCCGTATGTTGTCGGTGATCTCCCCCCCCCCCCGTATGTTGTCGGTGATCTCCCCCCCCCCCGTATGTTGTCGTGATCTCCCCCCCCCCGTATGTTGTCGGTGATCTCCCCCCCCGTATGTTGGATCTCCCCCCCCCCCGTATGTTGTCGGTGATCTCCCCCCCCCCCCCGTATGTTGTCGGTGATCTCCCCCCCCCCCCCGTATGTTGTCGGTGATCTCCCCCCCCCCCGTATGTTGTCTGTCTCCCCCCCCCCTGTATGTTGTCGGTTATCCCCCCCCGTATGTTGTCGGTTATCTCCCCCCCCCCCGTATGTTGTCGGTTATCCCCCCCCCCCCCCCCGTATGTTGTCGGTTATCCCCCCCCCCCGTATGTTGTCGGTTATCCCCCCCTGTATGTTTGTCGGTTATCTCCCCCCCCCCCCCTGTATGTTGTCGGTTATCCCCCCCCGTATGTTGTCGGTTATCCCCCCCCGTATGTTGTCGTTATCCCCCCCCTGTATGTTGTCGGTTATCCCCCCCCTGTATGTTGTCGGTTATCCCCCCCCCCCGTATGTTGTCGTTATCATTATCCCCCCCCGTATGTTGTCGGTTATCCCCCCCCTGTTGTCGGTTATGTTGTCGGTTATCCCCCCCCTGTATGTTGTCGGTTATCCCCCCCCTGTATGTTGTCGGTTATCCCCCCCCTGTATGTTGTCCCCCCCCCCTGTATGTTGTCGGTTATCCCCCCCCTGTATGTTGTCGGTTATCCCCCCCCCCGTATGTTGTCGGTTATCCCCCCCCCTGTATGTTGTCGGTTATCCCCCCCCCGTATGTTGTCGGTTATCCCCCCCCCCCCGTATGTTGTCGGTTATCCCCCCCCCGTATGTTGTCGGTTATCCCCCCCCTGTATGTTGTCGGTTATCCCCCCCCCTGTATGTTGTCGGTTATCCCCCCCCTGTATGTTGTCGGTTATCCCCCCCTGTATGTTGTCGGTTATCCCCCCCTGTATGTTGTCGGTTATCCCCCCCCTGTATGTTGTCGGTTATCCCCCCCCTGTATGTTGTCGGTTATCCCCCCCCCATGACGTCGCTCTCTCTCTATTCCGGGGATGTTTGTGTGATGAGGATTGCGATCTGTCAAGTGTTCTGCGGTGGCGGCCATCTTGAATCCCCCCCGGACTTCCTGTGTCTTGTGCACAGCGTGTTCCCAGCTGTGATTGGAGCCAGATGGGGCCCCCGAGCAGCGACACATGTTGTGTATTGTGGAGCCAGGTGTAGCGCGTTGTGTGAGCCGACATTCCCCCCCCCCCCCACATATAAATGTCTACAGATGTGCGATCTGGCGCCATTCCTCCGCTGTCCAAGGACGGCCAATCCACACGCACCCTCTAATAATCACTGAAATCTCATTGGTTATCATCGTCCATCCATGTGGGGGCGGAGCTGTCATCTGTCATGTGTCAGTGTGACCCTTCCAGGTATCACATCACAGGACCCCCCCCACCCTTTCCTCTCCAGAAGGACGGCACCATATAGGGTCACCATCTACTTCCTGGACCGAGATGACACAATCCTGGTGCCTGTGCAGTTCTCAGCTCTGTTCACAAATGTTTGACACAGATCAGCCCCTGCTGCAGCCTACTGATCACTGTGAGTTACAATGTACAGTCTGATCACTGGGGGAGGGGAGACTGAGGAAATGACTCCTCCTCCTTCTACAAAGATACAATGTACAGTCTGATCACTGGGGGAGGGGAGACTGAGGAAATGACTCCTCCTCCTTCTACAAAGATACAATGTACAGTCTGATCACTGGGGGGAGGGGAGACTGAGGAAATGACTCCTCCTCCTTCTACAAAGATACAATGTACAGTCGGATCACTGGGGGAGGGGAGACTGAGGAAATGACTCCTCCTCCTTCTACAAAGATACAATGTACAGTCTGATCACTGGGGGAGGGGAGACTGCGGAAATGACTCCTCCTCCTTCTACAAAGATACAATGTACAGTCTGATCACTGGGGGGAGGGGAGACTGAGGAAATGACTCCTCCTCCTTCTACAAAGATACAATGTATAGTCTGATCACTGGGGGGGAGGGGAGACTGAGGAAATGAGTCCTCCTCCTTCTACAAAGATACAATGTACAGTCTGATCACTGGGGGGAGGGGAGACTGAGGAAATGACTCCTCCCCCTTCTACAAAGATACAA
This sequence comes from Rana kukunoris, assembly GCA_029574335.1. NCBI lineage: Eukaryota > Metazoa > Chordata > Amphibia > Anura > Ranidae > Rana > Rana kukunoris. The sequence continues at coordinate 151,490 of JAJQKJ010002813.1, forward strand.
TGTACAGTCTGATCACTGGGGGGAGGGGAGACTGAGGAAATGACTCCTCCTCCTTCTACAAAGATACAATGTACAGTCTGATCACTGGGGGGAGGGGAGACTGAGGAAATGACTCCTCCCCCTTCTACAAAGATACAATGTACAGTCTGATCACTGGGGGGAGGGGAGACTGAGGAAATGACTCCTCCTCCTTCTACAAAGCTACAATGTACAGTCTGATCACTGGGGGGAGGAGACTGAGGAAATGACTCCTCCTCCTACAAGGAGCTGACAGTTGTGGGACGGATGTGGTGTTAGAGCAGCATTGGGATTGGTCGCTGAGGACACGCCCCCTCGTACAAGGAGCTGACAGTCGTGGGTCGGATGTGATAAATAAACGTTCTCGCAGCTTTGCTCCAGCTGTCGCCTCTGCAGCGGCCTGCGGTCTGCACACAAGGCAGCGCCCCCTCCCCATCCCCCCCCCACATATGTTTTTTTTAATAGATCTCCATTTTAATGGATTAGTTGCATTTTTCTCACTCCCTTGTTCTGCGTCCAAATCGCAGCCGTCCTCCTAATAGAAGCCACATTTCTCCCGAGCGAAACCCGCCAACCCCTCCCCCCCCCCCGCCCGCCACATTGTTTATTATTTATTCTTCATTGCTGGAGTGATGATGTGCTTTGTAGGGGTCTCCACCCAGCGTGATCCCCGACAGTTCCGAGGGGTTCCCACCATCCCTGTGCTGAGTTCCCGGGTCTGTACACCCGCTGTGCCCCATTATGAGGGGTTCCCACCATCCCTGTGCTGAGTTCCCGGGTCTGTACCCCCCACTGTGCCCCATTATGAGGAGTTCCCACCATCCCTGTGCTGAGTTCCCGGGTCTGTACACCCGCTGTGCCCCATTATGAGGGGTTCCCACCATCCATGTGCTGAGTTCCCGGGTCTGTACACCCACTGTGCCCCATTATGAGGGGTTCCCACCATCCCTGTGCTGAGTTCCCGGGTCTGTACACCCGCTGTGCCCATTATGAGGGGTTCCCACCATCCCTGTGCTGAGTTCCCGGGTCTGTACCCCCCGCTGTGCCCATTATGAGGGGTTCCCACCATCCCTGTGCTGAGTTCCCGGGTCTGTACACCCGCTGTGCCCCATTATGAGGGGTTCCCACCATCCCTGTGCTGAGTTCCCGGGTCTGTACCCCCCGCTGTGCCCATTATGAGGGGTTCCCACCATCCCTGTGCTGAGTTCCCGGGTCTGTACACCCGCTGTGCCCCATTATGAGGGGTTCCCACCATCCCTGTGCTGAGTTCCTGGGTCTGTACCCCCCACTGTGCCCCATTATGAGGAGTTCCCACCATCCCTGTGCTGAGTTCCCGGGTCTGTACACCCGCTGTGCCCCATTATGAGGGGTTCCCACCATCCCTGTGCTGAGTTCCCGGGTCTGTACCCCCCGCTGTGCCCATTATGAGGGGTTCCCACCATCCCTGTGCTGAGTTCCCGGTCTGTACACCCGCTGTGCCCCATTATGAGGGGTTCCCACCATCCATGTGCTGAGTTCCCGGGTCTGTACACCCGCTGTGCCCCATTATGAGGGGTTCCCACCATCCCTGTGCTGAGTTCCCGGGTCTGTACACCCGCTGTGCCCATTATGAGGGGTTCCCACCATCCCTGTGCTGAGTTCCCGGGTCTGTACCCCCCGCTGTGCCCATTATGAGGGGTTCCCACCATCCATGTGCTGAGTTCCCGGGTCTGTACACCCGCTGTGCCCCATTATGAGGGGTTCCCACCATCCCTGTGCTGAGTTCCCAGGTCTGTACACCCGCTGTGCCCCATTATGAGGTTGTCTGTGCCCGCCCCTTCTCTACATCACACGGGTGTCTGTGCCCGCCCCTTCTCTACATCACACGGGTGTCTGTGCCCGCCCCTTCTCTACATCACACGGTTGTCTGTGCCCGCCCCTTCTCTACATCACATGGTTGTCTGTGCCCGCCCCTTCTCTACATCACACGGTTGTCTGTGCCCGCCCCTTCTCTACATCACATGGTTGTCTGTGCCCGCCCCTTCTCTACATCACATGGTTGTCTGTGCCCGCCCCTTCTCTACATCACATGGTTGTCTGTGCCCGCCCCTTCTCTACATCACATGGTTGTCTGTGCCCGCCCCTTCTCTACATCACATGGTTGTCTGTGCCCGCCCCTTCTCTACATCACATGGTTGTCTGTGCCCGCCCCTCCACTATCCTTATCTTGGTTGTTGTTGTTGGGAAATGACATTGGGCCTTGGTTTTTCAGTCCGCCCACTTGTCCCTCCCCCCACTTGTCCCTCCCCCCACTTGTCCCTCCCCCCACTTGTCCCTCCCCCCATTTGTCCCTCCCCCCATTTGTCCCCTCCCCCCATTTGTCCCCTCCCCAGCCTGTAATTGGACAGCGAAAGTAGACGCAGTAGACCTCCTATCAGCACACAGGAATGGCTCTTTGTGCTGCCTCTCCCTCTTCCAATCTGAGCTCGGCTGTACAGGGACTGAAGGGGTTAATTCCAGGCTGCACTGGGGGGTACTTACTTTTTTTTTTACATTCTGAATAAAAAATACCATTTAATGAAATATTAATGAATACAGAGCTGCATTGATTTGTGTTGTTCATCTTCTTGGGGTTCAGCTTGAATCCATGCTGGGACTTGTAGTTCTCCTTGGAGGGGGGGGGGGCAGATCTGGGGAAGCTCCGCCTCCTCCGGCTGCACTTTGCCCTCCACATGTTTTGTAATGACAGGAGCAGGTTTTCATGCCGTTCCCCTCTCTGACCAGCGGGGGGTTACCGGCGCTCTGTCCGGTGCGCTGTCCCTTTAACCGCGGTCTGTAGATGAAGTCATCTGGCGCTCGCCGTCTTCCTGCGCTGGGCTCTCTCTGTTTTCTCTAATAATTGGCAGCAGACCCAGATCCCCCCCCTCCCCCTCCCTCCCTCCCCTCCTCCTCCTTTCAAGTAATGAATAGTTGTAAGCAGATCAAAGGGGACGCGTTCCGCTTTCCTGGCTGCAATAAACGGCGTTGGAATTGGCGCAGCGCCCGGTGACTTCGGCATGCGGATGAGGTGCCAAACACAGGGGTCAGCTGCAAAGTGTCTCTTCCCCGCTCCTCTAATCCGCCTCTCCTCTCCCCCATACAGGCCGCCGGCAGGTTGTCGCAGATCGAGAAGGAGTACGCCGAGAAACTCGACAAGTCCGCGCAGGTACGTCACCCCCGGCGCCGGCCAATCACCGAGCGAGGAAACCGCGGCGCCAAATCTGAGAACTGAAGAAAAAATGCATTTTATCTGCTGCTAAGGAAATGCGATATTAGAGAATATACAGCAGAGATACAAAGGGTCAGAAATAATCCCCAACAAACAATGTAGAGCAGAGATACAGAGGGTCAGAAATAATCCCCAACAAACAACGTAGAGCAGAGATACAGAGGGTCAGAAATAATCCCCAACAAACAACGTAGAGCAGAGATACAGAGGGTCAGAAATAATCCCCAACAAACAACGTAGAGCAGAGATACAGAGGGTCAGAAATATTCCCCAACAAACAGAATGTAGAGCAGAGATACAGAGGGTCAGAAATAATGCCCAACAAACAGAATATACAGCAGAGATACAAAGGGTCAGAAATAATGCCCAACAAACAGAACGTAGAGCAGAGATACAGAGGGTCAGAAATATTCCCCAACAAACAGAATGTAGAATGTAGAGCAGAGATACAGAGGGTCAGAAATAATCCCTAACAAACAGAACATGAAGCAGAGATACAGAGGGTCAGAAATATTCCCCAACAAACAGAACATGAAGCAGAGATACAAAGGGTCAGAAATAATCCCCAACAAACAGAACGTAGAGCAAAGATACAAAGGGTCAGAAATAATCCCCAACAAACAGAATGTAGAGCAGAGATACAAAGGGTCAGAAATAATCCCCAACAAACAGAACCTGAAGCAGAGATACAGAGGGTCAAAAATAATCCCCAACAAACCATGTAGAGCAGAGATACAAAGGGTCAGAAATAGTCCCAAACAAACAATGTAGAGCAGAGATACAGAGGGTCAGAAATAATCCCCAACAAACAGAATGTAGAGCAGAGATACAGAGGGTCAGAAATAGTCCCAAACAAAGAGAACGTAGAGCAGAGGGTCAGAAATGATCCCCAACAAACAGAACAGAGATACAGATGGTCAGAAACAGAACGTAGCGCAGAGATACAGAGGGTCAGAAATAATCCCCAACAAACAACGTAGAGCAGAGATACAAAGGGTAAGAAATAGTCCCAAACAAACAGAACGTAGAGCAGAGATACAGAGCAGGGTGCGTTGCCCTGCCCCTCCTCTGTTGTATTGGGGATATTTGTGACTGCGGAGTGCGTTGCCCCCCCCTCCCCCGTTGTAGGTGAGCTCTTTAGCGTTCCTATCCGGAGGCTCCGCGGCCCAGAGATGTCATTGTGCCGGAATCTCACATTCCACAACTTCAAACACGGCGGGGCCCGTCACTCCCGGCGGTGGACGTTGGCTGGTGGCATCTTCCCCGAGGCCTCGGTGTCTCTGGATATTTAATCGTTCATTTCAGATCCATTTGAATTGTCACTTCTGTTCTGAGCCGCAGGAAATCTCCGGAACGCCCAAATATTTCCATCAATCCGGAGTGACGAGACCCATATATTCCACCGCCATACGGACTGTGTGCTACAGGAGAGGACCATGGAGTCCTACCACCGAGGGGGCCTTACCGGGGTACCGCACCCTACAGGGGGCCTTATCACCCTACAGGGGGTACCGCTGGTTATATGTCACACCCCGGGGATTGTGAGGATTTGGGGGTTGGAAGGTATTGGTAGATGTTGGAGGATGATAGGAGTTGGGATCCGATCTCCACTTCCCTCCCGGCTCCGTGCCGCCCGTTTCCCCGGTAACCTGGAATGGTTCTGTAATGAGACTTTTACACATAAAAGAGAAAATTCCTCATCCAGAGAACATGTGCTGCCGACCCACAATCCCCCTCTGACCCACAATCCCCCCGCTCCCCACAACCCCTCCCCCCACAATCCCCCCCCCCCTCCGCTCTCTCCCCCACAATCCCCCTCTCTCCCCCACAATCCCCCTCTCTCTCTCCCCCACAATCTCCCTCTCCGCTCTCTCTCCCACAATCCCCCTCTCTCCCCCACAATCTCCCTCTCCGCTCTCTCTCCCACAATCCCCCTCTCTCCCCCACAATCTCCCTCTCCGCTCTTTCCCCCGCAATCCTCCTCTCCCCCACAATCTCCCTCTCCGCTCTCTCCCCCACAATCCTCCTCTCCCCCACAATCTCCCTCTCCCCCCACAATCCCCCACAATCTCCCTCTCCGCTCTTTCCCCCGCAATCCTCCTCTCCCCCACAATCCTCCTCCTCCCCCACAATCTCCCTTTCCCCCACAATCTCCCTCTCCCCCACAATCCCCCCCTCTCCCCCACAATCTCCCTCTCCGCTCTCTCCCCCACAATCCTCCTCTCCCCCACAATCCCCCCTCTCCCCCACAATCTCCCTCTCCGCTCTCTCCCCTACAATCCCCCCTCTCTCCCCCACAATCTCCCTCTCCCCTCTTTCCCCCGCAATCCTCCTCTCCCCCACAATCTCCCTCTCCGCTCTCTCCCCCACAATCCTCCTCTCCCCCACAATCCCCCCCTCTCCCCCACAATCTCCCTCTCCGCTCTTTCCCCGCAATCCTCCTCTCCCCCACAATCCTCCTCCTCCCCCACAATCTCCCTCTCCCCCACAATCCCCCCCTCTCCCCCACAATCTCCCTCTCCGCTCTCTCCCCCACAATCCTCCTCTCCCCCACAATCCCCCCTCTCCCCCACAATCTCCCTCTCCGCTCTCTCCCCCACAATCCCCCCTCTGACCCACAATCCCCCTCTCCCCACAACCCTTCCCCTCTCTCCCCAACAATCCCCCTCTCTCTCCCACAATCCCCCCTCTCCCCAACAATCCCCCTCTCTCCCCCACAATCCCCCTCTCCCCTCTCTCCCCCACAATCCCCCTCTCTCCCCCACAATCCTCCTCTCCCCCACAATCCCCCCCTCTCCGCTCTCTCCCCCACAATCCCCCCTCTCCCCACAATCCTCCCTCTCCCCAACAATCCCCCTCTCTCCCCCACAATCTCCCTCTCTGCTCTCTCCCCCACAATCCCCCCCTCTCCCCCACAATCTCCCTCTCCGCTCTCTCCCCCACAATCTTCCTCTCTCCCCCACAATTCCCCCTCTCCCCCACAATTCCCCCTCTCCCCCACAATCCACCTCTCCGCTCTCTCCCCCACAATCCCCCTCTCCGCTCTCTCCCACACAATCCCCCTCTCCGCTCTCTCCCACACAATCCCCCTCTCCTCTCCCCCACAATCCCCCCTCTCCAGCAGTGAAGAGTATTTCAGGAGAGTAGAGTTAGAGAGGAGGGAGAGGAGTCCTGTGGTGTGGTGTAGAGTCGGTGTATTCCTCCTCTGTGTTCTCTCTGTCCCCGGGCTCTCCTCACTGACGCGTTTCGTCCTCCTGTAGGTGGTGTGCGATCTTCAGGCCTCTATGACTTCCCTGAGAGAGGAGAAGAGTCGGCAGCAGCTCGGTATGGAGAGGAGGTTTCAGGAAGCTGCGAGGAATCATGATGAAGAGAAGAGGAGGATAATGAAGGAGAATGAGAAGACGATGAAGGTAAATGGCGTGTGATTGGTGGAATGATATCATAGAGAGGAAACAATGTAACATTAGGAGTGACAATGTCCTCATCTAACAATTATTAAAGGGGGCCCCCCGCCCGCACACCCCGACAACCAACGGCCAGGGTTGTCGGGAAGAGGCCCTTGTCCTTTTTTTATAAAAAACTTTATTCAAATATTACAATTTTATGCATAGTAATATCTTTGGCCATTTTTTTTTTTTTTATATAAAAATATTTTATTTAAACTTCAAAATGTTATGCATAGTAATATTTTTGGAAAATCTTTTTTTTATAAAAAAAAACTTTATTTATACTTCAAAATTATATACATAGTAATATTTCTAGCAAATTTTTTTTTATATATAAAAACTTTATTTAAACTTTAAAATTATATACATAGTAATATCTTTGGCCAATCACCATCAGCAATGTTTAGATCCTGGAAATCTAATCGTCTCCTCGCGGTTTCCATGTGACTCCTCCATTGTCGGCCTTCACATCGGAGAGGCCGGGACTCTTCCACATGGTACTCTGGATGTCTCCCTGTGTGGCCCCTCCCCAGACTCATCCATCAAGGGGACCAATTAGCATCATTCATGGCGGAGGGGTTCCCACCACTAACCGTCTGTCCCACCCCCACCGCAACACTTCATTTACACCGCCTTCTCCTCATTAATACCCCGAATCCCTCCATTTATCAGGAGCCCCGACGCCACTAATCACCCCGCAGTGTTGTGATAGAATGCGGGGGCCCGGGGCCCCTCCAACTTCCCCGCACTTCTTTCTTTATGTGCCTTTCAATGTTTGTCTCTCAACATAGCAGATCTTTGTTAATACTCTACAGAGGTGACATTCTCTGGGGGGGGGGGGGGGTCTTTTCCTTATATTTACAGTGCCTGGAGAAAGTATTAATACCCAGGGTTCCACTGTATTTTTTTTCTAAAAAAAATAAATTGAAAACCATTTTCCTTCCACTTCACAATTATGTGACACTTTGTGTTGGTCTCTCACATAAAATCCCAATACAATACATTTACGTTTTTGGGTGTAACATGAGAAAGTGTGGGAGATTTCGGTGGGTATGAATACTTTTTCCAGGCCCTGTCTATAGAGGGGTATGAATACTTTTTCCAGGCACTGTATATATAGGGTCAAAGATATATTGTCTGATGGCGCAAGGGGAGATGGATAATAGAAATACCTTGGCAAGTAAAATATCAAAATAAATGTTCGTAAGAATATATGAAAAGTTCATAAGTCCATAAAGAATCCAAGTGTGCACTTTAGCGGCAGCAATCCCTGAAGAGCAGAAGCATACTCTGTACAAAGGTAGACAAAAAAGAGACAAGGATGCGCCCAATCTAAGTGCAATAGCGTGTTTAATCCATAAAATACGATACAAAAGGAAACGGCCAAATGGCTACTCACACTTTAAAAGTGGATGATAGGCATGTAAGAGACCGTAGAAGTAGTCATCATCCGTTATGTGAGGGGTGTCCGCTCATGGTGGTGAGGTGCTGTAGATGGGAAACACCGAGTGGAACAGCCTGGAGGAACTTGTTGGGAGCGCCGTGTACGACGGCATGCGTCTCACAATGGAGCGCAAACACAAGCCAGTCTCACCGGAAGTGACGTAGCGTGACGTAGCGTGACGTGGCGGGCTCAGACGGGGGAACCAATAGGATGACGCGTTTCACAGCCCAGCTGCTTCTTCAGATCCATCCATCCAGACTGGCTTGTGTTTGCGCTCCATTGTGAGAAGCATGCCGTCGTACACGGCGCTCCCAACAAGTTCCTCCAGGCTGTTCCACTCGGTGTTTCCCATCTACAGCACCTCACCACCATGAGCGGACACCCCTCACATAACGGATGATGACTACTTCTACGGTCTCTTACATGCCTATCATCCACTTTTAAAGTGTGAGTAGCCATTTGGCCGTTTCCTTTTGTATCGTATTTTATGGATTAAACACGCTATTGCACTTAGATTGGGCGCATCCTTGTCTCTTTTTTGTCTAACTGTATATATAGGGGTATGAATACTTTTTCCCAGACAGTGTAGTGACATTTCTATTCCATAGTGACTTCCTCAGGGGGCTCTTTATAGGACAATAATCATTTTATAGTTGAAGATTAAATTGTAACCTGAGAGAAGATGGATGTGGGAGGTCCTCCGCGGGGTGATGTCATCGCCGCCCGTTTTCTGGTAGTCCTGTCCGGCGGCCATTTTCCTGACCAGAACGGGAGGCTACAGAAATGTGTCTCTGCTCATCAGTAGACTTTTCTAGGACTGCCGTTGTTCCAGAAATACTGCGTCCTCACACGACCCGCGGCTGAGGTTTCCCGTGTTTATGTTCTCAGCGGACGGAGGAGCTCGCTGTGACCGATGTGCCCTACAATTACGGAGGAGGCCCGAAGAGTCCGATGCCTATCAGCAGGTCATAATTGCCATCTTACCTTAAAACATCCATCACACGGGGGCCCCAGAGTCGCCGTCTAGCAGGGTCCCGGGGCCCGTCCCCTTCATGTGCCCGCCTCTGTGGAGATGGGAAGCGATGGTGGAAGTGGAGATTAGAAAGTGGTGGAGGATGTGGTCAGAATGTTGTGTCTGAGAGGCCGTCACTTCTATCCCAAGAAAACCACGCTACTCCCAGCTCTGTGATTTCCAGGGACTTCTCTCAGCTCTCCAGAGTCTGGTCCTGACTCTCAGCCCCCCAGTGTCTGGTCCCTACTCTCAGCCCCCCAGTGTCTGGTCCCTACTCTCGGCCCCCCAGTGTCTGGTCCCGACTCTCAGCTCTCCAGTGTCTGGTCCCGACTCTCAGCTCTCCAGTGTCTGGTCCCGACTCTCAGCTCCCAAGTGTCTGGTCCCGACTCTCAGCCCCCCAGTGTCTGGTCCCGACTCTCAGCTCTCCAGTGTCTGGTCCCTACTCTCAGCCCCCCAGTGTCTGGTCCCGACTCTCAGCCCCCCAGTGTCTGGTCCCGACTCTCAGCCCCCCAGTGTCTGGTCCCGACTCTCAGCCCCCCAGTGTCTGGTCCCGACTCTCAGCCCCCCAGTGTCTGGTCCCGACTCTCAGCTCTCCAGTGTCTGGTCCCGGCTCTCAGCTCTCCAGCGTCTGGTCCCGGCTCTCAGCCCCCCAGTGTCTGGTCCCGGCTCTCAGCTCTCCAGTGTCTGGTCCCTACTCTCAGCCCCCCAGTGTCTGGTCCCGACTCTCAGCCCCCCAGTGTCTGGTCCCGACTCTCAGCTCTCCAGTGTCTGGTCCCGACTCTCAGCTCTCCAGTGTCTGGTCCCGACTCTCAGCTCTCCAGTGTCTGGTCCCCACTCTCAGCTCTCCAGTGTCTGGTCCCGACTCTCAGCTCTCCGGTGTCTGGTCCCGACTCTCAGCTCCCGACTCTCAGCTCCCAAGTGTCTGGTCCCGACTCTCAGCTCTCCAGTGTCTGGTCCCGACTCTCAGCTCTCCAGTGTCTGGTCCCGACTCTCAGCTCTCCAGTGTCTGGTCCCGACTCTCAGCTCCCGACTCTCAGCTCCCAAGTGTCTGGTCCCGACTCTCAGCTCTCCAGTGTCTGGTCCCGACTCTCAGCTCTCCGGTGTCTAGTCCCGACTCTCAGCTCTCCGGTGTCTGGTCCCGACTCTCAGCTCTCCGGTGTCTGGTCCCGACTCTCAGCTCTCCGGTGTCTGGTCCCTACTCTCAGCTCTCCGGTGTCTGGTCCCTACTCTCAGCTCTCCGGTGTCTGGTCCCGGCTCTCAGCTCTCCAGAGTCTGGTCCCGGCTCTCAGCTCTCCAGAGTCTGGTCCCGGCTCTCAGCTCTCCAGAGTCTGGTCCCGGCTCTCAGCTCTCCAGAGTCTGGTCCCGGCTCTCAGCTCTCCAGTGTCTGGTCCCGGCTCTCAGCTCTCCAGTGTCTGGTCCCGGCTCTCAGCTCTCCAGTGTCTGGTCCCGGCTCTCAGCTCTCCAGTGTCTGGTCCCGGCTCTCAGCTCTCCAGTGTCTGGTCCCGGCTCTCAGCTCTCCAGTGTCTGGTCCCGGCTCTCAGCTCTCCAGTGTCTGGTCCCGGCTCTCAGCTCTCCAGTGTCTGGTCCCGGCTCTCAGCTCTCCAGTGTCTGGTCCCGGCTCTCAGCTCTCCAGTGTCTGGTCCCGGCTCTCAGCTCTCCAGTGTCTGGTCCCGGCTCTCAGCTCTCCAGTGTCTGGTCCCGGCTCTCAGCTCTCCAGTGTCTGGTCCCGGCTCTCAGCCCCCCAGTGTCTCTGGGGGTTTCTCCAAAGGCTGCTAATGGTTCCATTAGCTAGTTGACTTTCCATCTCATGGTGCCCACAATGGGTATTTTCCTTATGGCTAGTTGACCTTCCATCCCATGGTGCCACCAATAAATTGGGCATTTTCCTTATGGCTAGTTGACTTTCCATCTCATGGTGCCCATAATGGGCATTTTCTTTATGGTTAGTTGACTTTCCATCCCATGGTGCCACCAATAAATTGGGCATTTTCCTTATGGCTAGTTGACTTTCCATCTCATGGTGCCCATAATGGGCATTTTCTTTATGGTTAGTTGACTTTCCATCCCATGGTGCCTTCACTGAGGGCCACCAATATAATGGGCATTTTCTTTATGGCTAGTTGACTTTCCATCACATGGTGCCCATAATGGGCATTTTCCTTATGGCTAGTTGACTTTCCATCTCATGGTGCCCATAATGGGCATTTTCCTTACAACCCTCGATGGACTAATCTTAGCAGGAGTTCCTGGACACCTGAAGGGTTCCTCCGGGGGGTAAAATCTTCCATAGATGGTCACGTGTGACTTTGTGTGGCATTATGAGCTGAAATGCCCCTTTAGGCGCCAAGTTCATTGTGACTTTCCAACTTATGAAGGATCTTCCTCATTCTTTTCTAATGAAGGAGGAAATAATACAAAGATGATTCTGATACAAGTTACTCATCATTCGTGTTCCTGGAAATTGAATATATCCGAAGCACATCAAACGCCCTTTTTGTCTTTAATCCGGAGAGGGAAAACATGACCTATTTGCTTCCCCCCCCCCTAGTTATTTCATCCCTCTATCTGAACGCGGCTCCCTCTCCTGACATCAAAGGCCGTCTCCGGGATATAGATGGTGTGTTGCAACAACAAGTTTAGAAGAAACACAAAATTCCCACCAGAAAGGAATGTTGCCATATGTCTGCAAACCGGCATATGGATCGCTTTAAAACCAGATCACCGCGCATTGCGAGGAAGGGAAGCGTAATGGCAGCCAGTCGCTGCGTCCCCTCCGTTCTCCTCCTGCCGTGCTCAACACATCAACGCTTTGTGTGCCGCCCCACCCGCCTGGGTGACCCCTGATATGATATCATCTACATTGTATTTATTGAGCACCAACATATACCGCAGCGCTGTACAGGGGACTCTGCGCCAGTAACATCAGTCTCTGTACCAAAGGAGCTTACACTCTAATGTCCCCTCCCCCACAGTCACACACTATTATTATATTAGGACATTTCCTCGCCTCCATTTCTCTTCTGTATTTCTCCCTGGGGTAAGTCATATGGCTGGACCTGTTTTCTTGGTGGCGCCCCCCCTTCCCCTCCCCCTCTTCTCGGCGTCGCCGCACTTTACACTTCGTTTCCATGATGAGAAGGGTGATTAGGACGGGAATCGGAGCCGCTCTTTGCGGTTTCACAATAATCAGGGTCCATGTTATTTTACTGATGAAGATGATGGAGAGTGATTGGTGGAGCGGTGAGATGTGTGCTGTGAATGTCGTTATCTGGAGTCCTCCATGGCAGATAGGAAAGTACGAGGTGCTCCCCCCTAGACCGGGGCGCAGTCTCTGGGTGTAGAGGCCAGACACAGGAAAGTACGAGGGGCTCCCCCCTAGACCGGGGCGCAGTCTCTGGGTGTAGAGGCCAGACACAGGAAAGTACGAGGGGCTCCCCCCTAGACCGGGGCGCAGTCTCTGGGTGTAGAGTCCCAGAGACAGGAAAGTACGAGGTGCTCCCCCCTAGACCGGGGCGCAGTCTCTGGGTGTAGAGGCCAGAGACAGGAAAGTACGAGGTGCTCCCCCCTAGACCGGGGCGCAGTCTCTGGGTGTAGAGGCCCGGAGACAGGAAAGTACGAGGGGCTCCCCCCTAGACCGGGGCGCAGTCTCTGGGTGTAGAGGCCAGACACAGGAAAGTACGAGGTGCTCCCCCCTAGACCGGGGCGCAGTCTCTGGGTGTAGAGGCCAGACACAGGAAAGTACGAGGTGCTCCCCCCTAGACCGGGGCGCAGTCTCTGGGTGTAGAGGCCAGAGACAGGAAAGTACGAGGGGCTCCCCCCTAGACCGGGGCGCAGTCTCTGGGTGTAGAGGCCAGACACAGGAAAGTACGAGGTGCTCCCCCCTAGACCGGGGCGCAGTCTCTGGGTGTAGAGGTCAGAGACAGGAAAGTACGAGGGGCTCCCCCCAAAACCGGGGAGCAGTCTCTGGGTGTAGAGGCCAGACACAGGAAAGTGCGAGGGGCTCCCCCCTAGACTGGGGAGCAGTCTCTGGGTGTAGAGGCCAGACACAGGAAAGTGGGAGGGGCTCCCCCCTAGACTGGGGAGCAGTCTCTGGGTGTAGAGGCCAGACACAGGAAAGTACGAGGGACTCCCCCCTAAACCGGGCGCAGTCTCTGGGTGTAGAGGTCAGAGACAGGAAAGTACGAGGTGCTCCCCCCTAGACCGGGGCGCAGTCTCTGGGTGTAGAGGCCAGACACAGGAAAGTACGAGGTGCTCCCCCCTAGACCGGGGCGCAGTCTCTGGGTGTAGAGGCCAGACACAGGAAAGTGCGAGGGGCTCCCCCCTAGACCGGGGCGCAGTCTCTGGGTGTAGAGGCCAGACACAGGAATATAAAACAATGGCTGACCACCTATGGAAAGGATCTCACACTACAATATCTATAATAATATCCATCCAATATATAGAATAACTCAATATAACCTTCTCATTAGATTGTATCAAAAAAACATCCTTCATCCAGCAGAGTTCTCCCCCATCACAGCATAGCCCTGCGTACTTCATCGTCCCTTCTCCCCAATCCTACCACTTCTCGTGTATTCTATTCTGTCCTATCCCACCCTTTCCTATCCTGCCCTGTCCTATCCCACCCTTTCCTATCCTGCCCTGTCCTATCCCACCCTTTCCTATCCTGTCCTGTCCTATCCCACCTTTCCTATCCTGCCCTGTCCTATCCCACCCTTTCCTATCCTGCTCTGTTCTATCCCACCCTTTCCTATCCTGCCCTGTCCTATCCCACCCTTTCCTATCCTGCCCTGTCCTATCCCACCCTTTCCTATCCTGCCCTGTCCTATCCCACCCTTTCCTATCCTGTCCTGTCCTATCCCACCCTTTCCTATCCTGTCCTGTCCTATCCCACCTTTCCTATCCTGCCCTGTCCTATCCCACCCTTTCCTATCCTGCCCTGTCCTATCCCACCCTTTCCTATCCTGTCCTGTCCTATCCCACCCTTTCCTATCCTGTCCTGTCCTATCCCACCTTTCCTATCCTGCCCTGTTCTATCCCACCCTTTCCTATCCTGTCCTGTCCTATCCCACCCTTTCCTATCCTGCTCTGTTCTATCCCACCCTTTCCTATCCTGCCCTGTTCTATCCCACCCTTTCCTATCCTGTCCTATCCCACCCTTTTTCTATCCTGTCCTGTCCTATCCCACACTTTCCTATCCTGCCCTGTCCTATCCCACCCTTTCCTATCCTGCCCTGTCCTATCCCACCCTTTCCTATCCTGCCCTGTTCTATCCCACCCTTTCCTATCCTGTCCTATCCCACCCTTTCCTATCCTGCCCTGTTCTATCCCACCCTTTCCTATCCTGCCCTGTTCTATCCCACCCTTTCCTATCCTGTCCTATCCCACCCTTTTTCTATCCTGTCCTGTCCTATCCCACACTTTCCTATCCTGCCCTGTCCTATCCCACCCTTTCCTATCCTGCCCTGTCCTATCCCACCCTTTCCTATCCTGCCTTGTTCTATCCCACCCTTTCCTATCCTGTCCTGTCCTATCCCACCCTTTCCTATCCTGTCCTGTCCTATCCCACCCTTTCCTATCCTGTCCTGTTCTATCCCACCCTTTCCTATCCTGTCCTGTCCTATCCCACCCTTTTTCTATCCTGTCCTGTCCTATCCCACACTTTCCTATCCTGCCCTGTCCTATCCCACCCTTTCCTATCCTGCCCTGTCCTATCCCACCCTTTCCTATCCTGCCTTGTTCTATCCCACCCTTTCCTATCCTGTCCTGTCCTATCCCACCCTTTCCTATCCTGTCCTGTCCTATCCCACCCTTTCCTATCCTGTCCTGTCTTATCCCACCCTTTCCTATCCTGCCCTGTCCTATCCCACCCTTCCTATCCTGCCCTGTCCTATTCCACCCTTTCCTATCCTGCCCTGTCTTATCCTTCCTATCCTGCCCTGTCCTATCCCATCCTTCCTATCCTGCCTTGTTCTATCCTACTCAGGCCTGCCTTAGCCTATATTGTCCTATCCTGTCTTCCTACCCTATCCTATCTTGCTGTGGCTTGTGTTATTCTATACCATCATATCATGTCTGTCCTACCATATCCTATTCTATCCACTGCATCCTATCCTGCCCTATTGTACCTTCCCTGTACCATCTTACCCTGTCCTGAGCAGCCTCTTGTAGTTGGCAGGAAGAAAAATGTTTTTTCTTTAATTTTAGATGTTTTTATTCCTCACCCCATCAGAGGGATTCTTCCTCACTTCCTGTCCCGGTGACACCTGTACAAGAAATGAGTGGCGCAGTTGTCACCGGGACAGGAAGTCACAGACAACAATACAAGAATTGTAAGGTGATTTATTCCCGCCCACTTTATCTAATATGGAAGCACCAACCCTCCCCCGCTCTATCCAAAACTACAGTTGGCATTAAAACATATCAATAACGTTTTGGAAAGGTTTTTTTCGGGTGTGGGTGGGAGGAGTCTTCAGATGATCGGTGTGTAGATTTTCTGCTTTGAATCCATTGATCTGGAATCTGATATTGGGACTCCCGCCAATGACACTCCTCTGATATCCCTTCTCTTTTTTCTCTTCCAGCTGCTGAAAGGTGAATTGGAGAATTCCTGCGCTCAGCTCCGCCAATCCGAGAAAAGGCGGCATGAGAAGGAGCTGGAGATGCAGCAGCAGGTAAGTCCCCCCTATGTGTGTGATGAGATGTTACATTGTACATTGTATATCCCTGTATGTTGGGGTCCATCAGGTGATTATCTAATAGTTTCTTGAAACCATCGATGCCCCTCCCCCACTGAGACCACCGCCTGTGGAAGGGAATTCCACATCCTTGCCGCTCTTACAGTAAAGAACCCTCTACATAGTTTAAGGTTAAACCTCTTTTCTTCTCATTTTTATGAGTGGCCACGTCTCTTGTTAAACTCCCTTCCGCGGAAAAGTTTTCTCCCTATTGTGGGGTCCTCGGTCCGGTATTTGTGAAATCATCTCCCCTCCCCCGTCTCTTCTCCAGAGAGAATAAGTTCAGAGCTCACAAGCTTTCCTCATCACTAATATCCTCCATTCCTCCTCCAGACCCTTTATTAGCTTTGTTGTTCTACTTTTTACTCTCTCCATTTCCAGTACATCCTCCCTGAGGACTGGTGCCCAAAACTGGACGGCATACTCCAGGTGCGGCCGGACCAGAGTTTTGTAGAGGGGAGAGTTATCCTTTTATCTCTGGAGTTGATCCCCCTTTGTAATGCCAATATTCTGTTTGCTTTGTTAGCAGCAGCTTGGAATAGCTAAGCCTATCATCTGCCAGGTCCTTTTCCATCCTAGATCCCCCCAGAGGTTCTCCCCCCATACCTGAGCTCCTTCCTCCCCCTTACCTGAGATCCTCCCTCCCCCTTACCTGAGATCCTCCCTCCCCATACCTGAGCCTATCATCTACTAGGACCCCCAGGTTCTTTTCCATCCTAGATCCCCCCAGAGGTTCTCCCCCATACCTAAGCTCCTCCTTCCCCCATACCTGAGCTCCTCCCTCCCCCTTACCTGAGATCCTCCCTCCCCCTTACCTGAGATCCTCCCTCCTCATACCTGAGTCTATCATCTACTAGGACCCCCAGGTTCTTTTCCATCCTAGATCCCCCCAGAGGTTCTCCCCCATACCTGAGCTCCTCCTTCCCCCATACCTGAGCTCCTCCTTCCCCCATACCTGAGCTCCTCCCTCCCCCTTACCTGAGATCCTCCCTCCCCATACCTGAGCCTATCATCTACTAGGAGCCCCATGTTTTTCTCCATCCTAGATCCCCCCAGAGGTTCTCCCCCCATACCTGAGCTCCTCCCTCCCCATACTAAGCCTATCATCTACTAGGACCCCCAGGTTCTTCTCCATCCTAGATCCCCCCCAGAGGTTCTCCCCCCATACCTAAACTCCTCCTTCCCCCATACCTGAGCTCCTCCCTCCCCCTTACCTGAGATCCTCCCTCCCCCATTACCTGAACTCCTCCCTCCCCCTTACCCAAGATCCTCCCTCCCCATACCTGAGCCTATCATCTACTAGGACCACCAGGTCCTTCTCCATCCTAGATCCCCCCAGAGGTTCTCCCCCCATACCTAAGCTCCTCCTTCCCCCATACCTGAGCTCCTCCCTCCCCCTTACCTGAGATCCTCCCTCCCCATACCTGAGCCTATCATCTACTAGGACCACCAGGTCCTTCTCCATCCTAGATCCCCCCAGAGGTTCTCCCCCCATACCTAAGCTCCTCCTTCCCCCATACCTGAGCTCCTCCCTCCCCCTTACCTGAGATCCTCCCTCCCCATACCTGAGCCTATCATCTACTAGGACCACCAGGTCCTTCTCCATCCTAGATGCCCCCCAGAGGTTCTCCCCCCATACCTGAGCTCCTCCCTCCCCCAATACCTGAGCCTATCATCTACTAGGACCCCCAGGTTCTTCTCCATCCTTGATCCCCCCAGAGGTTCTCCCCCCATACCTGAGCTCCTCCCTTATCCATACCTGAGCCTATCATCTACTAGGACCCCCGGGTCCTTCTCAATCCTAGATACCCCCCAGAGGTTCTCCCCCCCCATACCTGAGCTCTTCCCTTCCAATTGCTGAGCCTCTCATCTACTAGGACCCCCAGGTTCTTTTCCATCCTAGATCCCCCCAGAGGTTCTCCCCCCATACCTGAGCTCTCCCCTGCCCATTGCTGAGCCTATCATCTACTAGGACCCCCAGGTTCTTTTCCATCCTAGATCCCCCCAGAGGTTCTCCCCCCATACCTGAGCTCTCCCCTGCCCATTGCTGAGCCTATCATCTACTAGGACCCCCAGGTCCTTTTCCATCCTAGATCTCTCCTGGAGGTTCTCCCTCCAGTGTATAGATAGCATTCATACAGCAGGGACCAGTGAGGACGCGCAGCCTCAAGGCTTCACTTCCTGATTCCCTCACAGAGAATGGCGGCGGCAGCAGCCGAGTGACAGATCGGCTTCAGCTGCCGACGTCACAGGCGCCCTGGACAGGTAAGTGTCCATATGTTAAAAGTCAGCAGCTGCTGTATTTGTATATTTTTTTTTTTTAGGCAGACCTCCGCTTTAACTAAATGGAATTCTTTCAATAACGTATCAAAATGAAACAAATTTTTTGGTTGTGCACGTGTGTGCAGAGCGCCCCGTCATCCTGACACCTCGGGGACCTGCTGACACCTGTGTGTGCAGAGTGCCCCATCATCCTGACACCTCGGGGACCTGGTGACACGTGTGTGCAGAGTGCCCCATCATCCTGACACCTCAGGGACCTGGTGACACGTGTGTGCAGAGTGCCCCATCATCCTGACACCTCAGGGACCTGCTGACACACGTGTGTGCAGAGTGCCCCATCATCCTGACACCTCAGGGACCTGGTGACACGTGTGTGCAGAGCGCCCCATCATCCTGACACCTCAGGGACCTGCTGACACACGTGTGTGCAGAGTGCCCCATCATCCTGACACCTCAGGGACCTGGTGACACGTGTGTGCAGAGTGCCCCATCATCCTGACACCTCGGGGACCTGGTGACACGTGTGTGCAGAGCGCCCCGTCATCCTGACACCTCAGGGACCTGCTGACACACGTGTGTGCAGAGCGCCCCGTCATCCTGACACCTCAGGGACCTGCTGACACACGTGTGTGCAGAGTGCCCCATCATCCTGACACCTCGGGGACCTGCTGACACACGTGTGTGCAGAGCGCCCCGTCATCCTGACACCTCGGGGACCTGGTGACACGTGTGTGCAGAGTGCCCCATCATCCTGACACCTCGGGGACCTGGTGACACGTGTGTGCAGAGCGCCCCGTCATCCTGACACCTCGGGGACCTGGTGACACGTGTGTGCAGAGCGCCCCGTCATCCTGACACCTCGGGGACCTGGTGACACGTGTGTGCAGAGCGCCCCGTCATCCTGACACCTCGGGGACCTGCTGACACACGTGTGTGCAGAGCGCCCCATCATCCTGACACCTCGGGGACCTGCTGACACACGTGTGTGCAGAGCGCCCCATCATCCTGACACCTCGGGGACCTGCTGACACACGTGTGTGCAGAGCGCCCCATCATCCTGACACCTCGGGGACCTGGTGACACGTGTGTGCAGAGCGCCCCGTCATCCTGACACCTCGGGGACCTGGTGACACGTGTGTGCAGAGCGCCCCGTCATCCTGACACCTCGGGGACCTGGTGACACGTGTGTGCAGAGCGCCCCATCATCCTGACACCTCGGGGACCTGGTGACACGTGTGTGCAGAGCGCCCCATCATCCTGACACCTCGGGGACCTGGTGACACGTGTGTGCAGAGCGCCCCGTCATCCTGACACCTCAGGGACCTGCTGACACACGTGTGTGCAGAGCGCCCCGTCATCCTGACACCTCGGGGACCTACTGACACACGTGTGTGCAGAGCGCCCCATCATCCTGACACCTCGGGGACCTGCTGACACACGTGTGTGCAGAGCGCCCCATCATCCTGACACCTCGGGGACCTGCTGACACACGTGTGTGCAGAGCGCCCCATCATCCTGACACCTCGGGGACCTGCTGACACACGTGTGTGCAGAGCGCCCCATCATCCTGACACCTCGGGGACCTGGTGACACGTGTGTGCAGAGCGCCCCGTCATCCTGACACCTCGGGGACCTGGTGACACGTGTGTGCAGAGCGCCCCGTCATCCTGACACCTCGGGGACCTGCTGACACGTGTGTGCAGAGCGCCCCATCATCCTGACACCTCGGGGACCTGGTGACACGTGTGTGCAGAGCGCCCCATCATCCTGACACCTCGGGGACCTGGTGACACGTGTGTGCAGAGCGCCCCGTCATCCTGACACCTCAGGGACCTGCTGACACACGTGTGTGCAGAGCGCCCCATCATCCTGACACCTCGGGGACCTGCTGACACACGTGTGTGCAGAGCGCCCCATCATCCTGACACCTCGGGGACCTGGTGACACGTGTGTGCAGAGCGCCCCGTCATCCTGACACCTCGGGGACCTGGTGACACGTGTGTGCAGAGCGCCCCGTCATCCTGACACCTCGGGGACCTGCTGACACACGTGTGTGCAGAGCGCCCCATCATCCTGACACCTCGGGGACCTGGTGACACACGTGTGTCCTTTGATGGTCGGTGTCTGGGAGTCTCGCGGCTCCGCACATTGTGTGTCGTCAGCACTTTCAGCTGCTTTGAAATGATATCCTGTTCAAGGGAAGGAAAACCTGACCTGCTGCTGACCCTGCCAGCAGCACCGAGAGGAGCCAGCAGGAGAGCCTGTGCTGTCCACAAGGAGGAGAGGCGAGAGGCTCCGAGTACCTCCCTGCAGAGGCTTCTCAGAATACAGAATCCTAATACATTCCAGGGTCAGAGAGGAGTTGGAATGATGGCGGCTTTTTTCTGTTAAAGATGAACTCTGATAACTCAGTAGTTACTGAAATGGAGCTTCCGCAGATCAGTTGTAGGTGACTGACCACTATGACATCATATATTGTAGGTGACTGACCACTATGACATCATATATTGTAGGTGACTGACCGCTATGACATCATATATTGTGATTTGGATAAACGAAAACCTTCAGACAACTTCAATAACTTTTATGGCTTAATTTATAACCTTCTGTTCTTGTGCATCTAACAGGCAGATACATGTAAATACATTTAAACAATGAGGAGCTGTATGGTCACCCCCCTCCCCTCTTCATCTTGCCTCATAGCTGAACAGATCAGAACCAAGAGAAGAGGGTCAGAGTTCCCATAATACCAGAGGATCGCTCTTTATTCTGCTCTAAATATGGGGAGGGAGGTGGACACAGATAGTCTACGAGGGTGTCCTGTAGGATGAACTGGAACTGGTCTGGTCTTGGTCTCATCTTGAACTGGTCTGGTCTTGGTCTCATCTTGAACTGGTCTGGTATTGGTCTCAACTTGAACTGGTCTGGCCTTCGTCTAGAACTGGTCTCACCTTCGTCTTGAACTGGTCTGGCCTTCGTCTTGAACTGGTCTGGCCTTCGTCTTGAACTGGTCTGGCCTTCGTCTTGAACTGGTCTGGCCTTCGTCTTGAACTGGTCTGGCCTCCGTCTTGAACTGGTCTGGCCTCCGTCTTGAACTGGTCTGGCCTCCGTCTTGAACTGGTCTGGCCTTCGTCTGATCTTGAACTGGTCTGGCCTTCGTCTGATCTTGAACTGGTCTGGCCTTCGTCTGATCTTGAACTGGTCTGGCCTTGGTCTGCTTTTGGACTGGCCTGGCCTTTGGCTGCTCTTGGACTGGTCTGGCCTTTGGCTGCTCTTGGACTGGTCTGGCCTTTGGCTGCTCTTGGACTGGTCTGGCCTTTGGCTGCTCTTGGACTGGTCTGGCCTTTGGCTGCTCTTGGACTGGTCTGGCCTTTTGGCTGCTCTTGGACTGGTCTGGCCTTTTGGCTGCTCTTGGACTGGTCTGGCCTTTTGGCTGCTCTTGGACTGGTCTGGCCTTTTGGCTGCTCTTGGACTGGTCTGGCCTTTTGGCTGCTCTTGGACTGGTCTGGCCTTTGGCTGCTCTTGGACTGGTCTGGCCTTTTGGCTGCTCTTGGACTGGTCTGGCCTTTTGGCTGCTCTTGGACTGGTCTGGCCTTTTGGCTGCTCTTGGACTGGTCTGGCCTTTTGGCTGCTCTTGGACTGGTCTGGCCTTGGACTGCTCTTGGACTGGTCTGGCCTTGGTCTTGTCTTGGACTGGACTGGTCTGGTCTGGCATTGTCTTGGACTGGTCTGGCCTTGGTCTTGTCTTGGACTGGTCTGGCCTTGGTTTTGTATTTGGACTGGTCTGGCCTTGGTCTGGTCTGACCTTGATCTGGTCTTGGACTGGCCTTAGTTTGGCCTTGGTCTTGTCTTAGTATGATGTGCCTAAGTGACAACATGCTTTGTCCTGTGACCTTCCCACCCATAATCTTCAATTTGAAGTACTGTATTGTAACGGTCACCACCGCTTACAACCTTCCATCCATCCACGACAAGCTTATGTTCCCTATTTGTATCCAGTTGTGGAAAACGCAGTTTCATGTCATACCGGAATATTGTGATCGGTGACGTATAACGTGACACCATCTCTCACCGCGTGTTCCTGGGTCTCGGCGCGCTCAGCGGTCTCGTTTCTGCAGAGTCGTCTCTCTGCTCCTGGTTTAGAGCCGACACTCTGAACGTGAATATTCAGTATATTTCTAATTAAGACCGATGAATAAAGGATCGGCCCCCGGGGAAAGGCGCATAGCGTGTTTTCCGTTGTTGGTAATTTATTGTGCCTGCAAACCGCCCGCAGGCGACCGACGCATTTCCCGCTCCGGCGGCGGCACAGGCGGATTAACAAAGATGGGAGCCTCTGCGATTTATTCTGGCGTCCAGAGATAAGCCGCTACAATGACACCTCTGTCACTGAACATCAAACACCCCATTCCACAGACTCGTTATCCGCCGTCATACCTGTAATTACCGGGGCCCCCCCTCCCCTCCCCCGACCATAGGGAAAGGACTGGATTCTGCACCGCGTCTGAGAGCCCCCCCTCCCCTCCCCCGACCATAGGGAAAGGACTGGATTCCGCACCGCGTCCGAGAGCCCCTCTTCCCCGTCCATAGGGAAAGGACTGGTCTCCGTTGTGTGTCAGAGCCCCCCAATAATAGGGAAAGATTCTGTGCCGTGTTCAGAGCCCCCCAATAATAGGGAAAGGACTGGATTCCGCTGTGTCAGAGCCCCCCAATAATAGGGAAAGGACTGGATTCCGCTGTGTCAGAGCCCCCCAATAATAGGGAAAGGACTGGATTCCGCTGTGTCAGAGCCCCCCAATAATAGGGAAAAGAGACGGATTCTGTGCCGTGTTCAGAGCCCCCCAATAATAGAGAGAGGTTCTGTGCCATGTTCAGAGCCCCCCAATAATAAGGAAAGGTTCTGTGCCATGTTCAGAGCCCCCCAATAATAGGGAAAGGTTCTGTGCCATGTTCAGAGCCCCCCAATAATAGGGAAAGATTCTGTGCCGTGTTCAGAGCCCCCCAATAATAGGGAAAGGAGAAGGATTCTGTGCCGTGTTCAGAGCCGCCCAATAATAGGGAAAGGAGAATGATTCTGTATGAGCGGGCCCCTAGTGTATCCCATTGATATGCGCGGGCCCCTAGTGTATCCCTTTGATATGAGCGGGCCCCTAGTGTATCCCATTGATATGCGCGGGCCCCTAGTGTATCCCATTGATATGAGCGGGCCCCTAGTGTATCCCATTGATATGCGCGGGCCCCTAGTGTATCCCATTGATATGCGCGGGCCCCTAGTGTATCCCATTGATATGAGCGGACCCCTAGCGTATCCCATTGATATGTGCGGGCCCCTAGTGTATCCCATTGATATGAGCGGGCCCCTAGTGTATCCCATTGATATGAGCGGGCCCCTAGTGTATCCCATTGATATGAGCGGGCCCCTAGTGTATCCCATTGATATGCGCGGGCCCCTAGTGTATCCCATTGATATGCGCGGGCCCCTAGTGTATCCCATTGATATGCGCGGGCCCCTAGTGTATCCCATTGATATGAGCGGACCCCTAGTGTATCCCATTGATATGTGCGGGCCCCTAGTGTATCCCATTGATATGAGCGGGCCCCTAGTGTATCCCATTGATATGAGCGGACCCCTAGCGTATCCCGTTGGTATGAACGGGGGCCCCTAGTCTATCCCAGTGGCTCAGATCACTTCCATTCTCTAGTATTCTATTCTATCTTACCTCACTTTTTATACCTTGCTGTATTTATATGTTTCCATTTTTTTATTAGAATTCGGATGATTTGTTTGATTATAATTTATTTTGGATTTGTCAGAATTCTCCCCCCCCCCCCCCGGCCGCGATCGCATTGCGTCACCCTGATTGTGTCATGCGTTTGATTGTCTCAGATCACACATGTCCGGGAGGAATACGAGGCGAAGATCAGAGGACTGCTGCCGGCCGCCCTGAGAAAGGAATTAGAAGAGACAATCGGCTCCCTGAAGTTGCAGGTAAATGAGGAGTGACGGGGGCCCCTCTGCTGACTCTGCTCTTCCAGGTGTGCGTGTCGCGGCTCGCGGCGTCACATGTCCTGCGGTACTTTCCTGACCGATGCTTTCTCTCTGACAGGTGAACCTTCTACAGAAGAGGACGCAGGTGCTGCAGGAGGAACTGACGGTGTATCAGAGGAAAGGGTAAGAGAAAAGCTACCTTCCCCCGGGGCCCTTGGGGCGGGGGGGCCCTGGAAAGAACCTTGTGTTCCTCCAGAAAGGGAGGGGGGGCATAGGGGTGTCGGGCCCCTGAAAAGCACCTTTAATGTAGGAATGGTCTGCTTTCCCCTGGGGGAGGGGCCCATAGGGATGGGCGGGCCCCTGGAAGGAACCTTGTGATATATATATGGCTGCATTCCTACAGAAAGGGACGGGGGTCATTGGGGTGTCGGGCCCCTGAAAAACACCTTTAATGTAGGAATGGGCTGCTTTCCCCTGGGGGAGGGGCCCATAGGGATGGGGGGGGGGGCCTGGAAGGAACCTTGTGTTATGGGAATAGGCTGCATTTTCCCAGAAAGGGGGAGAAATAGGGGTGTCGGGCCCCTGGAAAACACCATTATTGTGGGAATGGGCTGCATTCTCCTGGGGGAGGGACCCTTAGAGGCGTTTGGCCCCCGAAAAGCACATTATATTGTGGGAATGGAGCCCTCAGATTTGGGGGCCCCTGGAAAGCACCTTGTTTTATGGGAATAGGTTGCATTCCCCCAGAAAGGGGAGGTACAGAGGTGATTCTTGTATGGGCCAGTCATGATGGGGGGGGGAGTGGTTTGTATGGGGGGGGTTGGACATCGGATTTCATGTCATGTGATCAGATTGTAGTGTGTGTGTTACCGGACAGATGTCTGGATCCTCTATACACCATAATGAATGGTTTGTAGCAGGCAGAAATAAAAGGGCATCGGATAATTGTACTGACATCACTTCCTGTGACATCACTTCCTGTGTGGTCAATGAACCCCCAAAGCTTTCCAGTGATTGGTTGAGCTGGCATTGCTTAGCAGTAATGTTTTGGTGAAACAGAAATAACAAATCATACATTGTGTCCATCCACCTCCAAACCCCCCCCCCCGCCCACTCCTTTTCCCGGCACTGGATCCAGGATCCCAGGGCAGCTTCCCCCCTGCCCACTCCTTAACCCGGCCCTGGATCCAAGTGCCCAGGGCAGCCCCCCTCCTGCCCACTCCTTATCCCGGCCCTGGATCCAAGTGCCCAGGGAAGCTTCCCCTCCTGCCCTCTCCTTATTCCGGCCCTGGATCCAAGTGCCCAGGGAAGCTTCCCCTCCTGCCCTCTCCTTATCCCAGCCTTGTATCCAAGTGCCCAGGGCAGCCGCCTCTCATGCCCACTCCTTATCCTGGCCTTGGATCCAGTATCCCAGGGCAGCTGCCCCCCTGCCCACTCCTTATCCTGGCTCTGGATCCAAGTGCCCAGGGCAGCCGCCCCCTGCCCATTTTTTATCCCGGCTCTGGATCCAAGTGCCCAGAGCAGCCGCCCCCTGCCCATTTTTTTTTTTTACGACCCTGGATCCAAGTGCCCAGGGCAGCCCCTCCCTGCCCACTCCTTATTCCGTCCATGTATCCAAGTGCCCAGGGCAGCTGCCCCCTCCTGCCCACTACTTATTCCGTCCCTGGATCCAAGTGCCCAGGGCAGCGGCCCCCCTGCTCACTCCTTATTCCGTCCCTGGATCCAAGTGCCCAGGGCAGCGGCCCCCCTGCTCACTCCTTATTCCGTCCCTGGATCCAAGTGCCCAGGGCAGCGGCCCCCCTGCTCACTCCTTATTCCGTCCCTGGATCCAAGTGCCCAGGGCAGCGGCCCCCCTGCTCACTCCTTATACCGGCCCTGGATCCGAGTGCCCAGGGCAGTGGCCCCCCTGCCCGCTCTTTATCCCGGGCCTGGATCCAAATGCCCAGAGCGGCTCATCACTACTTCTACATGTTCCCCAAATTCATCCAACCCCCCCACGGGGCCAGCAGTGACAGAGCGCCACAAAATTCAGGATGACTCTGAACACAGGAGGTCGGCCGCTGGGCACAGGCGCCATTCCGAGCACGCTTTGCATTTTCTGAATGGATGGAAAGTGTCCTCTGATTGGACGAGGTGGGGTGGTGATGTCGTGCTCTCCCCTTCATCCAATCAGAGAACACTTTCAGAGTTTAGTACATAGAAGCTTGCTATATACACATCGCTCCGATCCGAAGTGCAGCCGCGTGTAGAGGAGCTGACCGTGCGATCGATCAGTGCGATCGGACACGGACTGCGGCCGCCATTGTGTGTGGGAGATCTCTGGTGGAGGGGGAGGGGTGGTATAGAGAATCCGTATTATTTATTGTCATTCCATTCCAGACTGTGACCTCCATACAAGACAGACGCTCATCAGGACCCGCCTTCACATTCCATGCCAAATACAATCTCTCATCTGATTGGCTGTTACATTCCTTTGTGTCAGACGTCGCCTCACTGAGCCACGGGCGGCCGCTGACCCTACTACCTAAACCCCGCCCCCTACTACCTAAACCCCGCCCCTTTCGCTTATCTCCTATTCTTTTATATCTTCTATTTTTGTATCTTTGTATCCCGTGTCCGACATTAAATATTTATTTTCTACCATCTGTGTGTGTCATTTCTTCATCCCATCCCCCCCCCCCGGCCGGGCCTAGGAGCTTACACTCTATGTAACGGATTGCTGATTATTTCATAATCCCGGTGCTGGTAGAGTACAGGGGGTGTGATCCATGGCAGCCAATCAGATCACTGTATCCATTCATGTGACCCCCCCCCCCTGATTGGGTGTATGGAGGTTTGTTAGGAGGCCCAGAGTGTTGTGTGTAAGCAGTGGGGGGGGCCCCACAGGTCTTGGGGGGATTGTGATTGGACTGTAGAAGTTGGTCTCCAGTGAGGAGTCTTCATGACTGTATGAACTCCTATTACAGCGGAGCCTCAGATTACAAGCACTTGCATATCAAAGCGAGTTTCCCTATAGAAGTCAATGGAAACGAAAATAATTTGTTCCGCATTGACTTCAATGGGATGCAATACTGCATGTGGCCAGAGGTGGGGGGGGGGCGCTGGAGAGGCACTATTCCCCCCCAATGATGGGACACTATTCCTCCCACTGATACCAATGATGGGACACTATTCCTCCCACTGACACCAATGATGGGACACTATTCCTTCCACTGACACCAATGATGGGACACTATTCCTCCCACTGACACCAATGATGGGACACTATTCTTCCCACTGACACCAATGATGGGACACTATTCTTCCCACTGACACCAATGATGGGACACTATTCCTCCCACTGACACCAATGATGGGACACTATTCCTCCCACTGACACCAATGATGGGACACTATTCCTCCCACTGACACCAATGATGGGACACTATTCTTCCCACTGACACCAATGATGGGGACACTATTCCCCCCACTGACACCAATAATGGGACACTATTCCTCCCACTGACACCAATGATGGGACACTATTCCTCCCACTGACACCAATGATGGGACACTATTCCTCCCACTGACACCAATGATGGGACACTATTCCTCCCACTGACACCAATGATGGGACACTATTCTTCCCACTGACACCAATGATGGGACACTATTCCTCCCACTGACACCAATGATGGGACACTATTCCTCCCACTGACAACAATGATGGGACACTATTCCCCCCACTGACACCAATGATGGGGACACTATTCCCCCCACTGACACCAATGATGGGACACTATCCCCCCCCCACTGACACCAATGATGGGACACTATTCCCCCCACTGACACCAATGATGGGACACTATTCCTCCCACTGATACCAATGATGGGACACTATTCCCCCCACTGACACCAATGATGGGCCACTATTCCTCCCCACTGACACCAATGATGGGACACTATTCCCCCCACTGACACCAATGACGGGACACTATTCCTCCCACTGACACCAATGATGGGACACTATTCCTCTCACTGACACCAATGATGGGACACTATTCCTCCCACTGATACCAATGATGGGACACTATTCCTCCCCACTGACACCAATGATGGGACACTATTCCTCCCACTGACACCAATGATGGGACACTATTCCCCCCACTGACACCAATGATGGGGACACTATTCCCCCCACTGACACCAATGATGGGACACTATCCCCCCCCCACTGACACCAATGATGGGACACTATTCCCCCCACTGACACCAATGATGGGACACTATTCCTCCCACTGATACCAATGATGGGACACTATTCCCCCCACTGACACCAATGATGGGCCACTATTCCTCCCACTGACACCAATGATGGGACACTATTCCCCCCACTGACACCAATGACGGGACACTATTCCTCCCACTGACACCAATGATGGGACACTATTCCTCTCACTGACACCAATGATGGGACACTATTCCTCCCACTGATACCAATGATGGGACACTATTCCTCCCACTGACACCAATGATGGGACACTATTCCTCCCACTGACACCAACGATGGGGCGCCATTCTTTCCAGCGATGCCAATCTCGGTGACCTCCAGTGGCGGAGCTTTTGCCCCTTTATCACTCCATCCAAAACTTCAGAAGATTTTCATGGAGGTCTGCTAGACATGTACAACACTGTGGAAGCAGCCGACGCGTTTCGGACCAAGTACTAATGTCTAGAAACGCGTAGGGTATTTTTGCAGTGTTGTACAACGTCCCTTTCCTTGCTCTACCACTAGAGGGCGTCCTATGAATCTCCATATAAAGAGTGAGGTAATATTTGATAACGGGGCTCTCTAAAAACCCGTGGTGCTTCCACCTTTAAGAGCGTCCGCTGCCGTCCCACCGATTTCCGCTATGGAGACCCCCCACCCCCCCTCGTTCAGCACCCCCCCCCCCCCCCCCCATGTCGTTCCCCTTTTCTGTGCACTTTTAATTGCCCTCCCAGCTCTCCTCCGGCGGGATTGAATAGTAAATGCTGACAATGGGGAGAGATCGCAGAAATCGCGGCCATTGAGGCGTTTTTTTTTTGCCTATTACCGTGCGGCAGGTAAGAGGCTCGGTTCTGCCGACAGCAGCAAAAAAAAAAAAAAGAGAGAGAGAAGGAAACATCAATTATTGCGTTTCGGGGGGGGGGGGGGGGAGTTTGAGCCGACAAGGTCAGCGGCGTCTGAAAAGACGATCGTCTTCCGTACTTTGATATTTCCCGCGGAAAGGTCACCGCTTTTAAATCTCGCCATTAGGGAAAGGCAGGTCTTTAAAGCTCCTATCAAAGGA
The DNA here is from genome assembly GCA_029574335.1 of Rana kukunoris. Taxonomy (NCBI): domain Eukaryota; kingdom Metazoa; phylum Chordata; class Amphibia; order Anura; family Ranidae; genus Rana; species Rana kukunoris. The sequence goes on from JAJQKJ010002813.1 coordinate 180,978, forward strand.
ATTTCATTTTTTTATACAAAATTGCAAGTTGCAGAAAGTGAAATGCGTCGATCGGCTCGCGAAAAAAAAAAACCTTCCTTAAAATTAGACATGCTTTTGTGCCGGCGCATCCTTTGATACCATCAACCAAAGACGGGCCGTCCGCCTTAAAAAAAAAAAGGGGGGCCCTAATGAGGCGACTTTCTTCTCGCATTCGGAATTTTTTATTTTTTTTCAAAAAAGCGCCTTTTATAAGGAAGAGCGTTCAGGACGACGATCGTTTCTTCCTTCGATCTAGAACAATGGCGAATGAAAAAAAGACATCCTTCCTCTGAAGATCTAGAGCGCCCGTCTGGGCGGGAAGATGAAGGATCGGCGGATTCTTGTGATCATCGGCCTCTTAATATACACGCCGCGGCCACACACGTAAGGCGTTCGGTGACAACCGATCGAATGGACGCTCACCGGAATTTTCATCATCACTGAGACAAAAATTTGGCCCTGGACTTCATCCAGGCCGGCCCACTTCATTTTTGCAAACACGCACAAAAAAAGCACAAAAAAATGTAAGCACTGATGTCCCACCCCCCGCCCATCCCCGACATCAGTGCTTCGTTTTGACAGCTCCACTCTCACTGCTGCGGCACGCCCCCGCTTGCCCACCAATCACTGGATGTTTACACTCGGGGGTTAATAATTCTACATGAGAAATACGAGACTCGGGCTCTAGCCACCCCCTCCCAACGCCCCTGAGTGACGACCGGCCCACTGAGCCGTCGGCCCACCGGGAAACTCCCAGTAGTCCCGATGGCCAGTCCATCCCTGCCTCTAGCCCGTGTAAGGCTCCTGGAGGAGCGCTATCTGCCTTGTCATCTGGGTGCCAGCTTTACCAAAACGGAACATTTCTATGGCCGGTGTTCTGTCAAGTTCTCCAACCCGTCAGAAACTCCAACCGCTTTACTTCCGGTTTATTTAACCACTTAAGCCCCGGACCAGAATGCAGCTAAAGGACCGGGGCCCCTTTTTGCGATTCGGCACTGCGTCGCTTTAACTGACAATTGCGCGGTCGTGCGGCGTGGCTCCCGAACAAAACTCACGTCCTTTTTTCCCCACAAATAGAGCTTGCTTTTGGTGGTATTTGATCGGTTTTTATTAAAAAAAATATATATTTTTCCCCTTTTTCCGACAAACCGAGCGGGATCTGGGAAAGGTAGGGGATTTTAGGACGGGGAGAATCACTAAGTGAAGATGCACTTAGGGTTAAAGTTCATAGGTCAAAGGTCAGTTAGGGTTGGAGTTTCCCATTAAAGAATAAGGCTAGGACTCAGGAATTGAAACAGGGACCTCCCCAGAGGTCAAAGGTCAGGAGGCGGGTTCCCCAAAGTCAAAGGTCACGGAGCGTGGCTGACCCACCCCCACCAATGTGTACCGCCTACCCCAATTAGGACGGGGAGTGAACAAGTCGGGGAAAGCGTCGCTTCGCACAAATGTTTCTTATCTACATAGCGAGCCTAAAAAAAATGTATTGTCCTCTTTTTCCGACAAACCGAGCGGGATCTGGGAAAGGTGGGGGTTTTAGGGAGAATCACTAAGTGGAGATGCACTTAGGGTTAAAGTTCTTAGGTCAAAGGTCAGTTAGGGTTGGGGTTAGGGTTGGGATTAGGGGTAGGATTGGGGTTAAGGTTGGGGTGTTAGGGGTGTTAGGGGTAGGATTGGGGTTGGGGTTAGGGTGTTAGGGGTTAGGGTGGGGGTTGGGGTTAGGGTGTTGGGGTCAGGGGTAGGATTGGGGTTAGGGTGTTGGGGTCATGGGGTAGGGTTGGGGTTAGGGGTAGGATTTGGGTTAGGGTTGGGGTTAGGGGTAGGATTGGAGTTAAGGTTGGGGTGTTAGGGGTAGGATTGGGGTTGGGGTTAGGGTGTTAGGGGTTAGGGTGTTGGGGTCATGGGGTAGGGTTGGGGTTAGGTGTTGGGGTTAGGGGTAGGATTTGGGTTAGGGTGGGGGTTACGGGTTAGAGGTTGGGGTTTCCCATTGAAGAATAAGGCTAGGACTCAGGAATTGGAACAGGGACCTCCCCCAGAGGTCAAATGTCAGAAGGCGGGTTCCCTGCGGTCAAAAGTCACGGGGCGTGGCTGACCCACCCCCACCAAAGTGTACCGTCTACCCCAACTAAGTCTTGTCTGGGAATGAACAAGTCGGGGAAAGCGTTGCTTCGCACAAATGTTTCTTATCTACATAGCGAGCCTAAAAAAAAATATTTGTCCCCTTTTTCCGACAAACCGAGCGGGATCTGGGAAAGGTGGGGGTTTTAGGATGGGGAGATGCGCTTAGGGTTAAAGTTCTTAGGTCAAAGGTCAGTTAGGGTTGGGGTTAGGGTTGGGATTAGGGTGTTAGGGTTAGGTTTTAGGGTTGGGGTTAGGGGTAGGATTGGGGTTGGGTTTAAGGTGTTAGGAGTAGGGTTGGTGTTAGGGTTAAAGTTGGGGTTAGGGTGTTGGGGTTAGGGGTTGGGGTTAGGGGTTAGGGGTAGGATTTGGGTTAGGGTTGGGGTTAGGAGTAGGGTTGGGGTTAGGGTGTTGGGGTTAGGGGTTGGGGTGTTAGGGGTAGGATTGGGGTTGGGGTTAAGGTGTTAGGAGTAGGGTTAAAGTTGGGAGTAGGATTGGGGTTGGGGTGTTGGGGTCAGGGGTATGATTGGGGATAGGGTTGGGTTGGGTGTTAGGGGTTTCCCATTAAAGAATAAGGCTAGGACTCAGGAATTGGAACAGGGACCTCCCCCAGAGGTCAAATGTCAGAAGGCGGGTTCCCCACGGTCAAAAGTCACGGGGCGTGGCTGAACCACCCCCACCAAAGTGTACCGCCTACCCCAACTAAGTCTGGGAATGAACAAGTCGGGGAAAGCGTCGCTTGGCGCAAAAATGTTTCTTATAAGGCTGCCGAGCGTCCTACGAGTTTCGACAGGGTGGACTTCTACATGGCGAGTGAGCAGAAAAAAAAATGTCCCCTTTTTCCGACAAACCGAGCGAGATATGGGAAAGGTAGGGGGTTTAGGACGGGGAGAATCACTAAGTGGAGATGCACATAGGGTTAAAGTTCTTAGGTCAGTTAGGGTTGGGGTTAGGTTTGAGGGTTAGGGTTGGTATTAGGGTGTTAGGGTGGGGGTTGGCGTTAGGGTGTCGGGGTCAGGGGTAGGGTTGGAGTTAGGGGTTGGTATTAGGGTGTTAGGGGTTGGTATTAGGGTGTTAGGGTTGGGGTTAGGGTTGGGGTTAGGGTTGGGGTCAGGGGTAGGAATGGGGTTAGGGTGTTGGGGTCAGGGGTAGGGTTGGGGTTAGGGTGGGGGTTGGGCTTAGAGGTTAGTGGTTTCCCATTGAAGAATAAGGCTAGGACTCAGGAATTGGAACAGGGACCTCCCCCAGAGGTCAAATGTCAAAAGGCGGGTTCCCCGCGGTCAAAAGTCACGGGGCGTGGCTGACCCACCCCCACCAAAGTGTACCGCCTACCTCAACTAAGTCTGGCAATGAACAAATCGGGGAAAGCGTCTGCTCCGATACTAGCCAACAAAATGGCCGCCTCCTAGGCGGCGACAACAACTTTGTCCTCGTTAGCCGCTATGCTGTCAAAACAGCTCGGTCTTCCCGCCCCGGACTCTATTCGGTTGTCGGTGTCCAACCACCAATTCATGAAAATCTCTGATTACTAAAAGGTTTTAAATAAACCGGAAGTGACGTGGTTGGAGTTTCTGCTGGGTTGGAGATATTGACAGAACACCAGCTTCACCAGAACTGGAAATGTGTGTGGTTTTCACAGAAAACTTCCGGTCAGTCCATTGGATAACGCCATCAGAGGAGTGGAAACCACATTCGCTTTTCATTCATTGGAGAAGAACTTTCCATCCTGCTCCTTCCATTTCTCTTCTCTCAGTGTGACTCATTAGGGAACTCGATTGTCCGGGTGTGTGGCCAGCAGAAGCCCGGACTCAGCCTTGTTTTTCATGGCGCAGTTCCCTGGGATGTGACACACGGCGCGACCGCAGACTGTCTACAGACGGAAGGTTTGCGGTTGGTTTTTGGTGGAAGGTTTCCATGGGGACGGCCGGATTGGTGCTGCCGGCTGTCACATGACCAGCTGTGTTTTCACTCTCCCTCCTCTTATCTCCCGACCTGTCATTTTAATTCCAGAGTCAATATTTGCCTTCCTCTCACCTCTCCCTGCGTGTGACAACAAAGCCGGCACTTTCATCCCCGTCCGGGACATGACATCACCGGGGGCCGGGCACGCCAAGCCGATCGACACCTGTGAAGTGCCCATTGTCTCGTGCCGGGGAGCCGCGGGGGGTGCTGGGAGTGCGGTCACACACACACAGATAAATATTGGCGGCTTGGAAAACCGAGGCCAGAAAAGTAAAAAGAAGAATATTTTCTGATAGAATCTCCGGGAATGTCAGGTTTTGTGTGTCGATCGTTTCTTTGTACCCATACATTGATAGGAAGGCAGAGATGTGACCAATCCGGGTCTCCCCCGCAACCGGCCACCATTTATAGCAGAAATAAGTGGATATCACCAGCGGCTGACTGGTAACCTTTTGGCCCAGGAGGCCCTTGGTACAGCGACTCGGCCCCCCTCCCCCCCACTCTCCCTCCTCCTGACCCCCACCCCAGGCTGAAGCTCCGCTCAAGGTACACTCTGCTCACCGGGCAGGTCGGGCTTGTCTGCGCCTTCTGCACCGACTCCGGGTTTCCAAACTGGCCAGAAGGGGGCAGCTGTGGCTGCAGGGGGAATTCGGGCTGGACAGTGCCTGCTGCACCGACCTTTAGTTCCCGACCTGACCGGCAGGGGGCAGCCGGGCTGCAGGGAAGAGTCCACCTGGACAGTGCCTGCTGCGCCGACTCCGAGTTCTCAAACTGGCCGACGGGGCTGCACGGGTAAGGCGGGCTGGACAGTGCCTACTGCACCGACTCCAGGTTCCCAAACTGGCCAGAAGGGGGCATCCGTGGCTGGAGGGGGGAAGTCGGGCTGGACAGTGCCTTCTGCACCGACTCCAGGTTCCCAAACTGGCCAGAAGGGGGCAGCCGTGGCTGCAGGGGGAAGTCGGGCTGGACAGTGCCTGCTGCAACGACCTTTAGTTCCCGAACTGACCGGCAGGGAGCAGCCGGGCTGCAGAAAAGAATCCGCCTGGACCGTGCCTGCTGCACCGACTCCGAGTTCCCAACCTGGCCGACGGGGCTGCATGGGTAAGGCGGGCTGGACAGTGCCTTCTGCACCGACTATGGGTTCTCAAACTGGCCTGCAGGGGGAAGCCGAGGCTGCAGGGGAAGCCGAGGCTGGCCTGCGCCTGCTGCACTGGCTCTGGGTTCTTGACCTGGCTGGCTGGGGCTGCAGGGGCAGTCGGGCTGGACATAGGGTTGCCACCTCATCCCTTTAAAACCGAACACATATGAATTCCACAGGTTCTATGGCTAATTTAACGCAGATAAGGCAGCCATGTGAGTTTAATTATCACCTTAATCAGCCACAGAACCTGTGTAATTAATATGTGTTTGGTTTTAAAGGGATGAGGTGGCAACCCTAGCTGGACAGCACCTGCTGTACCGACTCCGGGTTCCCAAAAGGGCCGGCAGGGGGCAGCCGAGGCTGTAGGGGGAAGCTGGGCTGGACATGGCCTGCTGCACTGACTCTGAGTTGCTGTACTGGCCAGCAGCGGGCAGCTGGGGCTACAGGGGGGAGTCGGGCTGGACAGCGCCTGCTGCACCGACTCTGGGTTCCCGAACTGGCCAGCAGGGGGGCGGCTGGGGCTGTAGGGAGGAGCCTGGGCCGCTCGGTCAGGGCTGGCCAGGGGAGGAGAGTGAGTGAGCGACTTGTATAGCGCAACAAATGCGAACTTAATCGCCTCAAGGCGCTTTGCATCCAGAGGCGGGTCTTCAGTTTTTTCCTAAAAGCCCGATGGTTTTATTCCAAGCGGATGGTCATGGGTAGAGCCTATGGTGGGGCATGTAGCCGGCCTCAGCCCAGACACAGCATACACCATCCATGCCGGTGGGGGGAGGTTGGGTTGGGGGGGAGGTTGGGTTGGGGGGGGGGGTGGGTGGCCTGCACTTTGTCCTCATCTTTATTCTGCATTTAGGGGACTTTTTACTAAATGTAAATGTCTGCAGTGGAAGCAGTGTGCCTTTCTACAGGGCATCAAAGCAGCCCGGGGGGGGGGGGGGGGGGGGGCAGTTGCCCCCCCTCCCCCCAGCCTTGGTGATCACACAATACTATAATGTCAAAGTGATAGCCACTGTTTACCTTTCCTATATAATGAATGGAACCCTGTGCAACCTACCTCTCATGCTGCAGGGGAGGTTGGACCTGGAACAGGGAACACACTGCTTACCTCTCCTGTATAAAGAGTGGGACCCTGTGCAACCTACCTCTCACACTGCAGAGGAGGGTGGACCTGGAACCAGGGAACACACTTCTTACCTCTCCTATATAAAGAGTGGGACCCTGTGCAACCTACCTCTCACACTGTAGAGGAGGGTGGACCTAGAACCAGGGAACACACCGCTTACCTCTCTGATAGAGGAAAACTTTAGGGATAAAGATGGCGACTCCCACATGGAAATTGGTGTGACTGGCCGGCTGTGAGTGAAGATTGTGTGGAGTGAAGCTGCAGCCGGCAGCGGGGTTCCCCTATAGATGGGGGGGATTGTAGGGGGATGGAGGGAGGCGGCTTAATCCCCGGCTAGCCCCTCACTCAGATTCTCCACGGCCGCTGTGACAAGATGTGAAGAAAGGGCCGCGAGGGGCCGTCAGCCCGCTGCTCGGAGCGTGGGATAGGCTGGATGGAGGACCAGCGGGGAACGTGAAATCCCTTCCCCATTGTTCTTCTAGATCTGTCCCCATCCCCCGACCGCTGTCCTCTCCCGGGGACCCCGGCTTTGTGTCAGGAGCCTGGAAACTGGCGGGCCGGCTTTTCCCCGCAGATTTCCTGGGAATAGACCCCAGTCTCCACTTCTACAGGATAATCCCGGATCACAGCCAACAGGTTGCCGGGTAATCAGTAGCCAATGAGGTCTCCTGCAGATCCCCCCTCCCCCACTATGTACGATGTGATCCTTATATATAGAAGAATGTCCCTTACATTGGTGATCAGTGAGAAGAATGTCCCTTACATTGGTGATCAGTGAGAAGAATGTCCCTTACATTGGTGATCAGTGAGAAGAATGTCCCTTACATTGGTGATCAGTGAGAAGAATGTCCCTTACATTGGTGATCAGTGGGAAGAATGTCCCTTACATTGGTGATCAGTGAGAAGAATGTCCCTTACATTGGTGATCAGTGAGAAGAATGTCCCTTACATTGGTGATCAGTGGGAAGAATGTCCCTTACATTGGTGATCAGTGAGAAGAATGTCCCTTACATTGGTGATCAGTGAGAAGAATGTCCCTTACATTGGTGATCAGTGAGAAGAATGTCCCTTACATTGGTGATCAGTGAGAAGAATGTCCCTTACATTGGTGATCAGTGAGAAGAATGTCCCTTACATTGGTGATCAGTGAGAAGAATGTCCCTTACATTGGTGATCAGTGAGAAGAATGTCCCTTACATTGGTGATCAGTGAGAAGAATGTCCCTTACATTGGTGATCAGTGAGAAGAATGTCCCTTACATTGGTGATCAGTGAGAAGAATGTCCCTTACATTGGTGATCAGTGAGAAGAATGTCCCTTACATTGGTGATCAGTGGGAAGAATGTCCCTTACATTGGTGATCAGTGGGAAGAATGTCCCTTACATTGGTGATCAGTGGGAAGAATGTTCCTTACATTGGTGATCAGTGAGAAGAATGTCCCTTACATTGGTGATCAGTTAGAAGAATGTCCCTTACATTGGTGATCGGTGAGAAGAATGTCCCTTACATTGGTGATCAGTGAGAAGAATGTCCCTTACATTGGTGATCAGTGAGAAGAATGTCCCTTACATTGGTGATCAGTGAGAAGAATGCCCCTTACATTGGTGATCAGTGAGAAGAATGCCCCTTACATTGGTGATCAGTGAGAAGAATGTCCCTTACATTGGTGATCAGTGAGAAGAATGTCCCTTACATTGGTGATCAGTGAGAAGAATGTCCCTTACATTGGTGATCGGTGAGAAGAATGTCCCTTACATTGGTGATCAGTGAGAAGAATGTCCCTTACATTGGTGATCAGTGAGAAGAATGTCCCTTACTTTGGTGATCAGGGAGAAGAATGTCCCTTACATTGGTGATCAGTGAGAAGAATGTCCCTTACATTGGTGATCAGTGAGAAGAATGTCCCTTACATTGGTGATCAGTGAGAAGAATGTCCCTTACATTGGTGATCAGTGAGAAGAATGTCCCTTACATTGGTGATCAGTGAGAAGAATGTCCCTTACATTGGTGATCAGTGAGAAGAATGTCCCTTACATTGGTGATCAGTGGGAAGAATGTCCCTTACATTGGTGATCAGTGAGAAGAATGTCCCTTACATTGGTGATCAGTGGGAAGAATGTCCCTTACATTGGTGATCAGTGAGAAGAATGTCCCTTACATTGGTGATCAGTGAGAAGAATGTCCCTTACATTGGTGATCAGTGAGAAGAATGTCCCTTACATTGGTGATCAGTGAGAAGAATGTCCCTTACATTGGTGATCAGTGAGAAGAATGTCCCTTACATTGGTGATCAGTGAGAAGAATGTCCCTTACATTGGTGATCAGTGAGAAGAATGTCCCTTACATTGGTGATCAGTGAGAAGAATGTCCCTTACATTGGTGATCGGTGAGAAGAATGTCCCTTACATTGGTGATCAGTGGGAAGAATGTCCCTTACATTGGTGATCGGTGAGAAGAATGTCCCTTACATTGGTGATCGGTGAGAAGAATGTCCCTTACATTGGTGATCGGTGAGAAGAATGTCCCTTACATTGGTGATCAGTGAGAAGAATGTCCCTTACATTGGTGATCAGTGAGAAGAATGTCCCTTACATTGGTGATCAGGGAGAAGAATGTCCCTTACATTGGTGATCAGTGGGAAGAATGTCCCTTACATTGGTGATCAGTGAGAAGAATGTCCCTTACATTGGTGATCAGGGAGAAGAATGTCCCTTACATTGGTGATCAGTGAGAAGAATGCCCCTTACATTGGTGATCAGTGAGAAGAATGTCCCTTACATTGGTGATCAGGGAGAAGAATGTCCCTTACATTGGTGATCAGTGAGAAGAATGTCCCTTACATTGGTGATCAGTGAGAAGAATGTCCCTTACATTGGTGATCAGTGAGAAGAATGTTCCTTACATTGGTGATCAGTGAGAAGAATGTCCCTTACATTGGTGATCAGTGAGAAGAATGTCCCTTACATTGGTGATCAGTGAGAAGAATGTCCCTTACATTGGTGATCAGTGAGAAGAATGTTCCTTACATTGGTGATCAGTGAGAAGAATGTCCCTTACATTGGTGATCAGTGAGAAGAATGTCCCTTACATTGGTGATCAGTGAGAAGAATGTCCCTTACATTGGTGATCAGTGAGAAGAATGTCCCTTACATTGGTGATCAGTGAGAAGAATGCCCCTTACATTGGTGATCAGTGGGAAGAATGTCCCTTACATTGGTGATCAGTGAGAAGAATGTCCCTTACATTGGTGATCAGTGGGAAGAATGTCCCTTACATTGGTGATCAGTGAGAAGAATGTCCCTCACATTGGTGATCAGTGAGAAGAATGTCCCTTACATTGGTGATCAGTGAGAAGAATGTCCCTTACATTGGTGATCAGTGAGAAGAATGTCCCTTACATTGGTGATCAGTGAGAAGAATGTCCCTTACATTGGTGATCAGTGAGAAGAATGTCCCTTACATTGGTGATCAGTGAGAAGAATGCCCCTTACATTGTCGGTCTGTTTCCCCCACACGAGTCCTTTTTACTGATACATTTCGGCAACAAAAGACAAACAATCCAGAGATGAAAGTGTAAAGTGTAGCTAATCTTTTTCCCCTGGGGCCCCCGAGGGCCCGCACCACATATGTGGCCCCATATAAAGACAATCTTTGATCTCCTAGCAGGTGAAAGCCCCGTTTCCACCATCCCCTTAAAGCCGTTTGTATCCATTGACACCCCCCCTCCCCCCGCTAAGAGAAGGTTAATTTCTAACGATTAGTTCCGAGTTCGGAATCCTCAGGGCCCTCCGGGGGACACGTTTTTAGGGCCCGTGAATCACAAGATGCCGACAAAAGTAACACAATCACACAAACTAACAATTTAGGTGTTAGCCGGGTGATAATTGCAGACAGCCGCATGTCACCGGTGAAATGGCCGAGGATCGGAGGGGTCACCCGGCATGACCCCCAGGGGCCCCGGGCTCTGACCTCTCCATAGAACATGAAAGGGTCTAATAGGTGGGGCTGGAGGCCTCTCAATCAGCGCTAAGCCCCCCCTCCCCCGGTCCTCTAACATTTGAAGTTGTGTTTACACTCTTCTGGTGATTGCTGCTGTTATGTAGATGGGCCCCCGGGGCCCCAGGGGGGGGGGGGCTGTCCGGCCGCAGCTTAGCTCAGCTCTAGGAAGCTCCTGAGATACAGATTGTTCCTCATAGACAGGAAAATAAATTATGCAAAAGGTGCCAATAAATGTAGAGATAAGTGAATGACCCCCAACGAATGGAGGCGGCTCAGACCCCCTTTATTGGGTCCCCCTTGCCAGTAGCGGGTTGGACCCCCTTTATTAGGTCCCCCTTGCTAGTAGAGCGTCGGACCCCCTTTATTAGGTCCCCCATGCTAATAGCGGGTCAGTCCCCCTTTATTAGATCCCCCTTGCTAGTAGCGGATTGGACCCCCTTATTAGGTCCCCCCTGCTAGTAGCGGGTTGGACCCCCTTATTAGGTCCCCCTTGCTAGTAGCGTGTTGGACCCCCTTTATTAGGTCCCCCTTGCTAGTAGCGGGTTGGACCCCCTTTATTAGTTCCCCCTTGCTAGTAGCGGGTTGGATCCCCTTTATTAGGTCCCCCTTGCTAGTAGTGGGTTGGACCCCCTTTATTAGGTCCCCCTTGCTAGTAGTGGGTTGGATCCCCTTTATTAGGTCCCCCTTGCTAGTAGTGGGTTGGACCCCCTTTATTAGGTCCCCCTTGCTAGTAGCGGGTTGGACCCCCTTTATTAGCTCCCCCTTGCTAGTAGCGGGTTGGACCCCCTTTATTAGGTCCCCGTTGCTAGTAGCGGGTTGGACCCCCTTTATTAGCTCCCCCTTGCTAGTAGCGGGTTGGACCCCCTTTATTAGCTCCCCCTTGCTAGTAGTGGGTTGGACCCCCTTTATTAGGTCCCCCTTGCTAGTAGCGGGTTGGACCCCCTTTATTAGCTCCCCCTTGCTAGTAGCGGGTTGGACCCCCTTTATTAGGTCCCCGTTGCTAGTAGCGGGTTGGACCCCCTTTATTAGGTCCCCGTTGCTAGTAGCGGGTTGGACCCCCTTTATTAGCTCCCCCTTGCTAGTAGCGGGTTGGACCCCCTTTATTAGCTCCCCCTTGCTAGTAGCGGGTTGGACCCCCTTTATTAGCTCCCCCTTGCTAGTAGCAGGTTGGACCCCCTTTATTAGGTCCTCCTTGGTAGTAGCGGGTTGGACCCCCTTTATTAGGTCCTCCTTGCTAGTAGCGAGTTGGTCCCCCTTTATTAGGTCCCCCTTGCTAGTAGCGGGTTGGACCCCCTTATTAGGTCCCCCTTGCTAGTAGCGGGTTGGACCCCCTCTATTAGGTCCCCCTTGCTAGTAGCGGGTTGGACCCCCTTATTAGGTCCCCCTTGCTAGTAGCGGGTTGGACCCCCTCTATTAGGTCCCCCTTGCTAGTAGCGGGTTGGACCCCCTTATTAGGTCCCCCTTGCTAGTAATGGGTTGGGCCCCCTTTATTAGGTCCCCCTTGCTAGTAATGGGTTGGGCCCCCTTTATTAGGTCCTCCTTGCTAGTAGCGAGTTGGTCCCCCTTGCTAGTAGCGGGTTGGACCCCCTTATTAGGTCCCCCTTGCTAGTAGCGGGTTGGACACCCTTTATTAGGTCCCCCTTGCTAGTAGCGGGTTGGACCCCCTTATTAGGTCCCCCTTGCTAGTAGCGGGTTGGACCCCCTTTATTAGATCCCCCTTGCTAGTAGCGGGTTGGACCCCCTTTATTAGGTCCCCCTTGCTAGTAGCGGGTTGGACCCCCTTATTAGGTCCCCCTTGCTAGTACCGGGTTGGGCCCCCTTTATTAGGTCCCCCTTGCTAGTAGCAGGTTGGACCCCCTTTATTAGGTCCCCCTTGCTAGTAGCAGGTTGGACCCCCTTTATTAGGTCCCCCTTGCTAGTAGCGGGTTGGACTCCCTTTATTAGGTCCCCCTTGCTAGTAGTGGGTTGGACCCCCTTTATTAGGTCCCCCTTGCTAGTAGCGGGTTGGACCCTCTTTATTAGGTCCCCCTTGCTAGTAGCAGGTTGGACCCCCTTTATTAGGTCCCCCTTGCTAGTAGCGGGTTGGACCCTCTTTATTAGGTCCCCCTTGCTAGTAGCAGGTTGGACCCCCTTTATTAAGTCCCCCTTGCTAGTAGCGGGTTGGACCCCCTTTATTAGGTCCCCCTTGCTAGTAGCGGGTTGGACCCCCTTTATTAGGTCCCCCTTGCTAGTACCGGGTTGGTCCCCCTTTATTAGATCCTCCTTGCTAGTACCGGGTTGGGCCCCCTTTATTAGGTCCCCCTTGCTAGTAGCGGGTTGGACCCCCTTTATTAGGTCCCCCTTGCTAGTAGCATGTTTTACCCCTTTTATTAAGTCCCCCTTGCTAGTAGCGGGTTGGACCCCCTTTATTAGGTCCCCCTTGCTAGTAGCGGGTTGGTCCCCCTTTGGACTTCATTCTTGGTGGCATGGATACAACGAGGTGTTGGAAACGTTCCTCAGAGATTTTTCTCCATAGTGACCTGATGACATCACACAGTTGCTGCAGATTTGTCGGCTGCCCATCCATGATGCCAATCTCCCGTTCCACCACATCCCAAAGGTGCTCTATTGGATGAGATGTGGGGAGTGTGGAGGCCATTGGAGGACAGTAACCTCAAAGTGGTGAGATGATTGGAGATTTGTGACATGGTGCATTATCCTGCTGGGAGGAGCCACCATAAGATGGGGGGGGACACTGGAGTCATAAAGGGGTGGACATAGTCAGCAACAATACTCAGAGGGGCTCCTGTTACAGGCAGGGGCCCCCAGGGTGGAAGATGTGACCTGTCATTGGGTGGCTCGTGGTTCCTGTGGATTTCGGGGTGGAGGAGAGTGTGAGAAACACCTGGGGGAAACAGAGCCGGTAATCCTGGGCCAGCCGTGTCACCGGGGTCACCGAATCTCAATGAGCCGAGCAAACACGGTGACAGTCTCCCGGTGACGTCTGAGGTGTGTACATACACCTGCCGCTCCGTGACATCTGTCTGTCTCCCAGCATGGGGACCCAACGTCACAACTACCTGCAACTCCAGTGTGGTGTGGTCACCCTGCACCAGGAGGAAGGCCATGGGGCAGATCCTTCACAACTTCCACAGGATTCGACATATTTCCAGCATCTTTGTGATGTAGGAGCGCTGAACCTTATGGAGATGCGTTATAACCGTTAGTGTATGATCTTAGAGGCTGCTCACCAGCAACTGTGGGGTCTCCCTGGACAGTAAAAATGCACTCACCAAAACACAGTAAAAATGCACTCACCAAAACATAGTAAAAATGCACTCCCCAACACACAGTAAAAAATGCACTCACCAAAAGACAGTAAAAATGCACTCGCCAAAAAAGAAAAAGAAAAAATGCACTCACCAAAAGACAGTAAAAATGCATTCACCAAAAGACAGTAAGAATGCACTCACCAAAACACAGTAAGAATGCACTCACCAAAACACAGTAAGAATGCACTCACCAAAACACAGTAAGAATGCACTCACTAAAACACAGTAAGAATGCACTCACCAAAAGAGAGTAAAATGCACTCACCAAAAGACAGTAAAAATGCACTCACCAACACACAGTTAAATGCACTCACCACAACACAGTATAAATGCACTCACCAAAACGCAGTAAAAATACACTCACCAAAAGACAGTAAGAATGCACTCACCAAAAGACAGTAAGAATGCACTCACCAAAAGACAGTAAGAATGCACTCACCAAAACACAGTAAAAATGCACTCACCAACACACAGTAAAAATGCACTCACCAACAACACACAGTATAAATACACTCACCAACAACACAGTAAAAATGCACTCACTAGTTAAGTTGATCAAGGCTTGTCATAAACCCATATAGATCTCTGTAGGATCACTAAGAGATTGCAGAACTTGATAGGCATGGGGATGGATGAAGCAGAGCTATGGTTTGATTAACGGGAGGTCCTGTTGCCGCGAAACATGTAGCCACGCCCCTCCAAATCCTGTCCCCATCACCCATCCGAGAGAGGTGCTGTTTGGAGCCGCAGCCATCTTGCTACACCCAGAAGCTGCTGTTGGTTACTGTTATACTTCCACCAGCCAGCCGCTTGCCTGCCAAGCTCAGCAGCCTCTTGGTGATCCTATGGAGGTCTATATGGGTTTATGACAAGCCGCCACCCACTTTTAACTAGTGAGTGCATTTTTATTGTCTTTTATTCTTTTTTAATACATCGCTACACCTAGATGGAGGTGCCCCCTTGTGTGTGTTTTTTACGAGGCGGTATCAAAAAGTTTTGAGACTACTTTTGTAACTCGCCCACAGATGGCAGCACAAGGCGGCGGGCACAGTCACAGGGAGCACCGACCTTAATAAGTCAGTGTGCCAAAAGACACCGCCCTGTGGACATCGGGAGCTGTACAACTGGCGCTACACCTAGATGGAGGCGCCCTCAACCCAAGTGCATGCAATACACAGGCAACTGTGTAAAAGTCATTAAGCTTGACCCAGTGTCCTTAAATCAGGCTTTTCGGCTGTGTCCCGGTTTCGGCTGTGTCCCGGGTTCGGCTGTGTCCCGGGTTCGGCTGTGTCCCGGGTTCGGCTGTGTCACGGTTTCGGCTGTGTCCCGGGTTCAGCTGTGTCCCGGGTTCGGTTGTGTCCCGGGTTCGGCTGTATCCCGGGTTCGGCTGTGTCCCGGGTTCGGCTGTGTCCCGGGTTCGGCTGTGTCCCAAATGGGCCAAAAATTGGTTATTTACCATTCCGAGGTTGTGCCATTGTTCTTTTTAGACGTTTTTGTTGCACCAATATTTATAATTGGACCTAAAATAGATTATTTACTATTCCGAGGTCGCCCCATTGTTCTTTTTAGACATTTTTGTTGCCCCATTGTTCTTTTTGGATGTTTTTGTTGCGGCAATATTTAGAATTGGGCCTAAAAACGATAATTTACTATTCCAAGGTTGCGCCATTGTTTTTTTATTTAAGTTTTTGTTGCCCCATTGTTCTTTTTAGACGTTTTTGTTGCGCCAGTATTTAGAAATGGGCCTAAAATCGGTTATTTACTATTCCGAGGTTGCCCCATTGTTCTTTTTGGAAGTTTTTGCTGTGCCATTGTTCTTATTGGACATTTTTGTTGCACCATTGTTTTTTTTTTTGGATGTTTTTGTTGCGTCAATATTTAGAATTGGGCCTAAAATCGGTTATTTATTATTCCGAGGTTGCCCCATTGTTCTTTTTGGAAGTTTTTGTTGCCCCATTGTTGCTTTTAGAAGTTTTTGTTGCGCCATTATTCATTTTAGACGTTTTTGTTGCGCCATTGTTCTTTTTAGACGTTTTTGTTGCGCCATTGTTCATTTTAGATGTTTTTCTTGCGCCATTATTATTTTTAGACGTTTTTTGTTGCGCCTTTATTTATTTTCACAAGAAACACCATTATTCATTTTAGACGTTTTTGTTGCGCCATTGTTCTTTTTAGACGTTTTTGTTGCGCCATTGTTCATTTTAGATGTTTTTCTTGCGCCATTATTATTTTTAGACGTTTTTTGTTGCGCCTTTATTTATTTTCACAAGAAACGCCATTATTTATCTTAGACGTTTTTGTTGCGCCATTATTCTTTTTAGACGTTTTTGTCGCGCCATTATTCTTTTTAGACGTTTTTGTTGCGCCATTGTTCTTTTTAGATGTTTTTGTTGCGCCATTGTTCTTTTTAGACGTTTTTGTTGCGCCATTGTTCATTTTAGATGTTTTTCTTGCGCCATTATTATTTTTAGACGTTTTTTGTTGCGCCTTTATTTATTTTCACAAGAAACACCATTATTCATTTTAGACGTTTTTGTTGCGCCATTGTTCTTTTTAGACGTTTTTGTTGCGCCATTGTTCTTTTTAGACGTTTTTGTTGCGCCATTGTTCTTTTTAGACGTTTTTGTTGCGCCATTGTTCATTTTAGATGTTTTTCTTGCGCCATTATTATTTTTAGACGTTTTTTGTTGCGCCTTTATTTATTTTCACAAGAAACGCCATTATTTATCTTAGACGTTTTTGTTGCGCCATTATTCTTTTTAGACGTTTTTGTCGCGCCATTATTCTTTTTAGATTTTTTTGTTGCGCCATTGTTCTTTTTAGACGTTTTTGTTGCGCCTTTATTTTCACAAGAAACGCCATTATTTATCTTAGACGTTTTTGTTGCGCCATTATTCTTTTTAGACGTTTTTGTCGCGCCATTATTCTTTTTAGATTTTTTTGTTGCGCCATTGTTCTTTTTAGACGTTTTTGTTGCGCCTTTATTTTCACAAGAAACGCCATTATTTA
The DNA here is from genome assembly GCA_029574335.1 of Rana kukunoris. NCBI lineage: Eukaryota > Metazoa > Chordata > Amphibia > Anura > Ranidae > Rana > Rana kukunoris. The sequence goes on from JAJQKJ010002813.1 coordinate 197,656, forward strand.
TTTTAGACGTTTTTGTCGCGCCATTGTTCTTTTTAGACGTTTTTGTTGCGCCATTGTTCTTTTTAGACGTTTTTGTTGCGCCATTTGGTGCCGTCCGCCATCTTTGCACTTTGGATTGCACTCGGAGCTCCTGAGTTTTATCAACTTTGGGAAATCCCCAGCAGAAAAGGAAAAACGCCGATCCAACCAAGAAGAGCGACGCCGATTCTCAGCCAGGAGAGACCTGCTGTAGAAGAACGGAAGGAGAACTGTCTGTGTCTCTTTACAGCAGCCAATCAGATTGAACCCTCACCCAGACATTGGTTGGTTTTGGCGTTCTCCGCTTTACAAAAGTCGTCAGAATTTGGTGGTCGTTGTCTGATGATGGTCCTCTGGAGGATTTATAGATCGATGATCAATTAATAATGTATGATCTGTCGGCACATGGCACCCGTATTCCTGTCGGGGGGGGGGGGGGGGGGGTTATAATGTCTGAGTATTATTGCCCCCCCCCTGTCTTTTCATCTCCAGGCCTCTCTCCGCTACTCATTGTCTAGAATTTCCTCCGGCCACTAACAGATAAAAGGATTAATCACTTCAAAGAGACGCGTGACGACCCCCCCCCCTCCCCCCCCACTACATAGGACTGGACACCAGGTAATTGGCAATCACTTAGTACAGGTTCTCTTTCAAACAAAACTTTCCACACAGCTTTTTATTTTAAAGGACTAAATCCGAAAATCTCCCGAACTTCAAAGGAGGAGAAAACTGGACTTTCCAAGGTGAATTCCCTCACGATCAGACCCCCCCCCCAGCTGTGTCACCCGCTCCCCCCCCCCAGCTGTGTCACCCGCTCCCCCCCCCCCCAGCTGTGTCACCCGCTCCCCCCAGCTGTGTCACCTGCTCCCCCCCCCCCAGCTGTGTCACCCGCTCCCCCCCCCCCCCCCCCAGCTGTGTCACCCCTCGCTCCCCCCCCAGCTGTGTCACCCGCTCCCCCCCCCCCCTCAGCGGTGTCACCCGCTTCTGGGCGCGATTCATCGTCTATTTCAGAATTTCACCATTTCTGGTTTGCCAATATTCTCGCGCCGATTGTACGGGAGCCCAGATTTCCGAATCGTGTGATATTCTGCAGAGCGGGCGATCTACACGCGGAGATCCGCGCCAAAGGGGAGTAAGCCGGCCATTTCTGCTCAATACATCAATGGGGGGTTGGGGGGGGGGTGATGATGGTCCTCGTTAGCTGGTGTGATGTCATTCATTCTCTCTTCTGATGTAACTAAACCAATTATAATAGAACATCAATTGCGTTCACGTTGCGCACCCAATCTTGGCAGAGCTCCTCACAGTGACTGCGCAGAGCAGTGCCGGGTAATCTGATGATAGTTTGTTATATATAATGATTATGGTTTTCATCTTGCAGAAAGTGAAAGGTGGTGCTCGTCCCAGGGGGGGAACTCTTCCTAAGGTGGTACTCGTCCCGGAGGGAACTCTTCCTAAGGTGGTGCTCGTCCCAGGGGGGGAACTCTTCCTAAGGTGGTGCTCGTCCCAGGGGGAACTCTTCCTAAGTTGGTGCTCGTCCCAAGGGGAACTCTTCCTAAGGTGGTGCTCGTCCCAAGGGGAACTCTTCCTAAGGTGGTGCTCGTCCCAGGGGGAACTCTTCCTAAGGTGGTGCTCGTCCCAGGGGGGGAACTCTTCCCAAGGTGGTGCTCGTCCCGGAGGGAACTCTTCCTAAGGTGGTGCTCGTCCCAGGGGGAACTCTTCCTAAGTTGGTGCTCGTCCCAAGGGGAACTCTTCCTAAGGTGGTGCTCGTCCCAGAGGGAACTCTTCCTAAGGTGGTGCTCGTCCCAGGGGGGGAACTCTTCCCAAGGTGGTGCTCGTCCCGGAGGGAACTCTTCCTAAGGTGGTGCTCGTCCCAGGGGGAACTCTTCCTAAGGTGGTGCTCCTTCCGGGGGGGGGAACTCTTCCCAAGGTGGTGCTCGTCCCGGAGGGAACTCTTCCTAAGGTGGTGCTCGTCCCAGGGGGAACTCTTCCTAAGGTGGTGCTCGTCCCAAGGGGAACTCTTCCTAAGTTGGTGCTCGTCCCAAGGGGAACTCTTCCTAAGGTGGTGCTCGTCCCAGGGGGAACTCTTCCTAAGGTGGTGCTCGTCCCAGGGGGAACTCTTCCTAAGGTGGTGCTCGTCCCAGGGGGAACTCTTCCTAAGGTGGTGCTCGTCCCGGAGGGAACTCTTCCTAAGGTGGTGCTCGTCCCAGGGGGAACTCTTCCTAAGTTGGTGCTCGTCCCAAGGGGAACTCTTCCTAAGGTGGTGCTCGTCCCAGGGGGAACTCTTCCTAAGGTGGTGCTCGTCCCAGGGGGGGAACTCTTCCCAAGGTGGTGCTCGTCCCGGAGGGAACTCTTCCTAAGGTGGTGCTCGTCCCAGGGGGAACTCTTCCTAAGGTGGTGCTCGTCCCAGGGGGAACTCTTCCTAAGGTGGTGCTCCTTCCGGGGGGGGGAACTCTTCCCAAGGTGGTGCTCGTCCCGGAGGGAACTCTTCCTAAGGTGGTGCTCGTCCCAAGGGGAACTCTTCCTAAGTTGGTGCTCGTCCCAAGGGGAACTCTTCCTAAGGTGGTGCTCGTCCCAGGGGGAACTCTTCCTAAGGTGGTGCTCGTCCCAGGGGGAACTCTTCCTAAGGTGGTGCTCGTCCCAGGGGGAACTCTTCCTAAGGTGGTGCTCGTCCCAGGGGGGGAACTCTTCCCAAGGTGGTGCTCGTTCCGGAGGGAACTCTTCCTAAGGTGGTGCTCGTCCCAGGGGGAACTCTTCCTAAGGTGGTGCTCGTCCCAGGGGGAACTCTTCCTAAGGTGGTGCTCGTCCCAGGGGGAACTCTTCCTAAGGTGGTGCTCGTCCCAAGGGGAACTCTTCCTAAGGTGGTGCTCGTCCCAGGGGGAACTCTTCCTAAGGTGGTGCTCGTTACAAGGGGGAACTCTTCCTAAGTTGGTGCTCATCCCAGGGGGAACTCTTCCTAAGGTGGTGCTCATCCCAGGGGGAACTCTTCCTAAGGTGGTGCTCGTCCCAGGGGGAACTCTTCCTAAGGTGGTGCTCGTTACAAGGGGGAACTCTTCCTAAGTTGGTGCTCATCCCAGGGGGAACTCTTCCTAAGGTGGTGCTCATCCCAGGGGGAACTCTTCCAAAGGTGGTGCTCGTCCCAGGGGGGAACTCTTCCTAAGGTGGTGCTCGTCCCAGGGGGAACTCTTCCTAAGGTGGTGCTCGTCCCAGGGGGAACTCTTCCTAAGGTGGTGCTCGTCCCAAGGGGAACTCTTCCTAAGGTGGTGCTCGTCCCAGGGGGAACTCTTCCTAAGGTGGTGCTCGTCCCAGGGGAACTCTTCCTAAGGTGGTGCTCGTCCCAGGGGGAACTCTTCCTAAGGTGGTGCTCGTCCCAAGGGGAACTCTTCCTAAGGTGGTGCTCGTCCCAGGGGGACTCTTCCTAAGTTGCTCGTTACAAGGGGGAACTCTTCCTATTGGTGCCCAGGGGGAACTCTTCCTAAGGTGGTGCTCATCCCAGGGGGAACTCTTCCTAAGGTGGTGCTCGTCCCAAGGGGAACTCTTCCTAAGGTGGTGCTCGTCCCAGGGGGAACTCTTCCTAAGGTGGTGCTCGTCCCAGGGGGAACTCTTCCTAAGGTGGTGCTCGTCCCAGGGGGGGAACTCTTCCTAAGGTGGTGCTCACCCAGGGGGAACTCTTCCTAAGGTGGTGCTCGTCCCAGGGGGAACTCTTCCAAAGGTGGTGCTCGTCCCAGGGGGGGAACTCTTCCTAAGGTGGTGCTCGTCCCAGGGGGGGAACTCTTCCTAAGGTGATACTAGTGTCTGAAGGAACTCTTTCTGAGCCAGGTGCTCATTCTTGGAGAACTCTTGCTCAGATGATAGTTGTCCAGGGGGAACTCTTCCTAGGGTGGTGCTTGTTCCAGGGGGAACTCTTCCTGAACGAGGTGCTCTCTTCCCTACAGGACAGGAAGTGAAATCTCCGTAATGGAAGGGGTTGTCACCGAAGATCAGGGATGGGATATACAATGTTTTGGGGACACCTGTTCTGGTGACAATTTTGAAGCTTTTCTTTCACTTCCTGTTGTGTCCCCAGGACAGGAAGTGAAGGTAACAATTCCCTGCTCCTTCCAGAGGAAAGAAGAAGAGTTTTGGCTCCCCCTACCCAGGAGATTGGTGGCAGACAGGCTGTCTGGTTGGTTATGATTGGTTGTGGTTGTGGTGGGGGGCGGGTGACACGTTGCCCAGCCATTGTCGGTATTGGCGGTACTTTGAAGCACAAATATCAGAAGACACCATTTAGGATCCTCCTCGGCGCACATTCTTCTACCAATGTTTGCAGACATGAAAGGGCCGACAAGCCTTGTGTGTGTTTGAGGCGGTTCATGTTTTGCTTTCGCTGCGCCAAGTCTTACAAAATACGAAAGACAAACAGGAGACGTCTCAGTGTGAGGGAAGAGAGGAGCTCCGATAAGTTCTCTCCCTCTGTCAGCCTCTTCTATGGCTGTCCGGTGAGGTCACATGACCCGCGCCATTCCTTGCCTAGGATGGATGTATAGGGGGGCTCATAGAGGTGTTGGAGGAGGGATCAGTACCGGCCAGGAGGACCAATCACTTGCCAACGGCGTCTCCGATTTCTGTGTCCCCAGCAGAGCGAAATTCCCTGAACTTCAGTGGTGTCTCTGGGACAGGAAGTAAGTGGAAATCTCCGCTGGTGACACAGGAAAAGAGTTCTGCCTTCTAAAGCCCAGGCAGAGATCGTATGGTCTAAAACTACCAGGTGCATTGTGGGGGTTTCAGGTCCTTAGGGACTGAACTGCTATCTGGCAGACTTGTATGGGGAAATCCAGACAGAGACCTTAGGCAGAAGCCACTATCTGGTGGCCATATGACAAATCAGTGTTGGCCTTGAAGAGTGGATATATATATATATACTGTATATATGGCTACTAGGGGAGGAGTCAAAGCTCTGGGTCTGCTGACATCACATCCGAGATGGCGTCAGACGTATGGCGGTCTGTACATGGGAAGGTCGTTGGTGTAAGGGGATGGTCTGGTGACGGGGTCTCTTTAAGTGTGTGACCATCCTTCCATCTGATTGTCGGCTCTGGGGGGCGCTCTCTATTGTCAGCTCCGAGGGGCGCTCTCTATTGTCAGCTCTGGGGGAGCACTCTCTATTGTCAGCTCTGGGGGGCGCTGTCTATTGTCGGCTCTGGGGGGGCGCTCTCTATTGTCGGCTCTGGGGGGGCGCTCTCTATTGTCGGCTCTGAGGGGCGCTCTCTATTGTCAGCTCTGGGGGGGGGCGCTCTCTATTGTCGGCTCTGGGGGGCGCTCTCTATTGTCAGCTCTGGGGGGCGCTCTCTATTGTCAGCTCTGGGGGGGCGCTCTCTATTGTCGGCTCTGAGGGGCGCTCTCTATTGTCAGCTCTGGGGGGGGCGCTCTCTATTGTCAGCTCTGGGGGGGGCGCTCTCTATTGTCAGCTCTGGGGGGCGCTCTCTATTGTCAGCTCTGGGGGGGCGCTCTCTATTGTCGGCTCTGAGGGGCGCTCTCTATTGTCGGCTCTGAGGGGCGCTCTCTATTGTCAGCTCTGGGGGGCGCTCTCTATTGTCAACTCTGGGGGGCGCTCTCTATTGTCAGCTCTGGGGGGCGCTCTCTATTGTCGGCTCTGGGGGGGGGGGGCGCTCTCTATTGTCGGCTCTGGGGGGGGCGCTCTCTATTGTCGGCTCTGGGGGGCGCTCTCTATTGTCGGCTCTAGGGGGCGCTCTCTATTGTCGGCTCTGGGGGGCGCTCTCTATTGTCAGCTCTGGGGGGCGCTCTCTATTGTCGGCTCTGGGTGGGGCGCTCTCTATTGTCGGCTCTGGGGGGGGCGCTCTCTATTGTCGGCTCTGGGGGGGGCGCTCTCTATTGTAAGCTCTTGGGGACAGAGATGTGGGATCGATTGTTGGTGATTGGACAGCATGTGATGGATGGGGGGTGAGGGGTACGAGGACAGTTGTGGGTCATTATTAGATTGTCAGCTCCTGGAACAAGGATGATATTTCTGCAGTAGATTGTCAGCTCTGTGCGGTGTCTTGGCAGTGTAATGGTTAAGTGTGAGCGGAAAGGGGGGGGGGACTCTGTGCAGCAGATCAGTCGCTGTGTGATGTGCAGAGCCTGGGGGGGGGGGGGGGTCTCCTGTGCACACTCCACCTGTCGTGTTTTATCACCATCCCCTCATACAGAGAAGGGGGGGACAGGGGTGCAGGAGGTGAAGAGGGGGAGCAATTATGCAATGGGGAAAAGGTGTGCAGTAATGCAGTGTGGTAGAGGGGTGCAGCCATGCATTAGGGGAGGAAGGGATGTAGTCATGCAATGGGGGAAAGAGGGGGTGCAGATATGCAATGGCGGAGAAGGGGGTGTATTCATGCAGTGGGGGGTAGGGGGTGCAGCCATGCAGTGAGGGGTATGGGTGTAGCCATGCAATGGGGGGTGCAGTCATGCAGTGGGGGGTGCAGTCATGCAGTGGGGGGTGTAGGGGGTGCAGCCATGCAATGGGGGGTGCAGCCATGCAATGGGGGTGGGCGGGTAGTCATGCAGTGGGGGGTGCAGCCATGCAATGGGGGGGGGGTAGGGGTGCAGGGATGCAGTGGGGGTGCAGCGGCGGCCCAGTTGGGTGGGTGACAGTCTCTCTTTGATGTGGAGTTGTATTGGAGTGACAGTTATATTGGTGCTGGGGGGGGTGTAGGGGGTGCAGGGATGTAGTGGGTGGGGGGGTGCAGTCATGCAGTGGGGGGGGTGCAGTCATGCAGTGGGGGTGCAGCGGCGGCCCGGTTGGGTGAGTGACAGTCTCTCTTTGATGTGGAGTTGTATTGGAGTGACAGTTATATTGGTGCTGGGGGGGTGTAGGGGATGCAGTGGGTGTAGGGGGTGCGGGGATGCAGTGGGGGGGTGCAGTCATGTAGAGGGGGGTGCAGGGATGCAGTGGGGGTGCAGCGGTGGCCCGGTTGGGTGGGTGACAGTCTCTCTTTGATGTGGAGTTGTATTGGAGTGACAGTTATGTTGGTGCTGGGGGGGTGTAGGGGGTGCAGGGATGTAGTAGGTGGGGGGGTGCAGTCATGCAGTTGGGGGGCAGGGGTGCAGATGGGGGGTGCAGCGGTGGCCCGGTTGGGTGAGTGACAGTCTCTCTTTGATGTGGAGTTGTATTGGAGTGACAGTTATATTGGTGCTGGGGGGGTGTAGGGGGTGCAGTCATGCAGTGGGGGTGCAGGGATGTAGTAGGTGGGGGGGTGCAGTCATGCAGTTGGGGGGTGCAGTCATGCAGTGGGGGTGCAGCGGTGGCCGGTTGGGTGGGTGACAGTCTCTATTTGATGTGGTGTTGTATTGGAGTGACAGTTATATTGATGCTGGGGGGGGTGTAGGGGGTGCAGGGATGTAGTGGGTGGGGGGGTGCAGTCATGCAGTTGGGGGGTGCAGTCATGCAGTGGGGGTGCAGCGGTGGCCCGGTTGGGTGGGTGACAGTCTCTCTTTGATGTGGTGTTGTATTGGAGTGACAGTTATGTTGGTGCTGGGGGGGTGTAGGGGGTGCAGGGATGTAGTAGGTGGGGGGGTGCAGTCATGCAGTTGGGGGGTGCAGTCATGCAGTGGGGGTGCAGCGGTGGCCGGTTGGGTGAGTGACAGTCTCTCTTTGATGTGGAGTTGTATTGGAGTGACAGTTATGTTGGTGCTGGGGGGGGTTAGGGGGTGCAGGGATGTAGTAGGTGGGGGGGTGCAGTCATGCAGTTGGGGGGTGCAGTCATGCAGTGGGGGTGCAGCGGTGGCCCAGTGTGTTGGGTGACAGTCTCTCTTTGATGTGGAGTTGTATTGGAGTGACAGTTATATTGGTGCTGGGGGGGGCGGAGGGGAGGAGTGAGGAGGAGAAGGAGGGGGCTGGATGGATTCTCAGCTTTCTACACATCATTCTGAGCTGCTGCTGTGGCTGAACACTGATCACTGAGCTGAGAGAGGAGAGAGGAGCCTGGGGGGCACAGCACCATCTCCGGGCACCCTGGCACCCCCGCAGGCATGGTAAGCCTCTCCTTTGATGTGGCCGCTCTTTGAAGTGTCTGCTGTGTGATACAATGTAGCAAGGTGGGCTACAGTGTGACCAATGTGTGTGTGAAAAGACCCCCCCCCCCTTCCTGAGCCTCCTCCCCCCTCCCCCCTCCCTCTGATCTCTAAGAAGCTGTGCATGCCTGGCCAGGGGTCATTCTACACTGAGGAGGGCAGCAATGGGGGCCGCTCATCCCACCAGGTAACCACGGCACAGGATCTGACAGTAGAGGGGCCCCTGCCACTGGATATGGGGGCTCTGAGCTCTGTGGATGGGGGTCTCTGAGCTGGCCCCTGGCTCTGTTTAGGGGGGGGTCTCTAAGCTCTGTGTATGGGGGTCTCTGAGCTGGCCCTGCATATGGGGGTCTCTGAGCTGGCCCTGCATATGGGGGTCTCTGAGCTGGCCCTGGATATGGGGGTCTCTGAGCTGGCCCCTGGCTCTGTTTAGGGGGGTCTCTAAGCTCTGTGTATGGGGGTCGCTGAGCTGGCCCTGCATATGGGGGTCTCTGAGTTGGCCCCGGATATGGGGGTCTCTGAGCTGGCTCTGGATATGGGGGTCTCTGAGCTCTGTGGATGGGGGTCTCTGAGCTGGCTCTGTGTATGCGGGTCTCTGAGCTGGCCCCTGGCTCTGTGTATGGGGGTCTCTGAGCTGGTCCCTAGCTCTGTGTATGGGGGTCTCTGAGCTGGTCCCTGGCTCTGTGTATGGGGGTCTCTGAGCTGGCCCCCGGCGGTGTGTCTGGGGGTCTCTGAGCTGGCACCCGGCGGTGTGTATGGGGGTCTCTAATCTGGCCTCCGTGCCCTGGGATGGTCAGGATTGATGTGGAAAGAAGTTGGGATGAAGACGGTTTTATTTCCCTCCTCATGTCTGCGCTGAGCGATGAATTCCTCCTCTACATTCGGAGACGATATTTCTACATGAGGTCGGTGTTTGTGGTGTTTGTGGTGTTTCTGGTGTTATGTTGGTTTGGTGTTTCTGGTGGTTTGGTGTTTGTGGTGTTGGGGTCTTCCTCTGCTGGGGACAGTCTGTGAATTTCCGTGGGCCGTATTTCCAATGAAGTGGCAGCGCAGTTCGGTGCGCAGCGTGCCCCCATATGTGGCCGGGCTCCCTGGTAAACAGGCGGATGGAGAGCCGAGAGCCGGGGAGGGGGGGTTGGCTGATGTGCTGGGTGGGTTTCCTCTGATATTAATCTGGGAATGGGAAACAGATGAGAGACGAGGCGACGCAACACGCCGGGGCGGAGAGGGCTCTCAAATCCTTTCCACCTGCACATTGCCACTGCCATACTCTGCACCCCTCAACCTGTACCCTCCACCCTGCTCCCTTATATCATATACCCCACAACTCACAACCCATACCCTGCACCCCTCCACCTGTACCCTGCATCCCTCAGCCCATTACCCTGCAACCATCAACACATATCTTGCACCCCTACCCTCTATACCCTGCAAGCCTAAACCTCATACTTTGCAAGCCTACATCCCACATCCTGCCCCTATCACCCCATACCTTGCACCCCAACACCCTTTACCCCATACCTTGTAACCTTCAATCCATACTTACCAGTCCTACACCCCCATACACTGCAACTCTAAAAACATTTCTCTGCACCCCTCAACCTGTACCCTGCAACCCTGCATTCTATACCCTGCACCCCTCAACCCGTACCCTGCATTCTGTACCTTGCACCCCTCAACCTGTACCTTGCACCCCTCAACCTGTACTCTGCCCTTTTACACTTTATGCCCTGTACCCCTCAACCCATACCCTGCACCCCTACATTCTATACCCAGCACCCCTCAACCCATATCCTGCACCCCTCAACCCATACCCTGGCACCCCTACATTTTATACCCTGCAGCCCTCAACCTGTACCCTGCATCCCTCAAACTGTACCCTGCCCTTTTACACTTTTTGCCCTGCACCTCTCACCCCAATGCCTTTCTAGCCCAACAACCTCCCCCCCCATACCTTTAAAGCCTACATCACATCACCCTACACCCCTCAATCCATACCCTACACCCCTCAATCCATACCCTACAACATACCCTACACCCCTCAATCCATACCCTACAACATACCCTACACCCCTCAATCCATACCCTACAACATACGCTACACCCCTCAATCCATACCCTACAACATACGCTACACCCCTCAATCCACGCTGCCCATCCCCTACACTGTCCACCTGGCATCCCATACCGTGCACTATGCACTCCATCCATATCCTGTACCCCAAACCAGCCGTCCTGCTACACCAGGCGACCCCACACTGGCCTGGGAACCTTGTTCCAAAACCCCAATAAAGGAGTCATTCTCCAGTGGTAACATAAATAGAATTGCTTTTTAATCTATCTATCTATCTATCTATCTATCTATCTATCTATCTATCTATCTATCTATCTATCTATCTATCTATCTATCTATCTATCTATCTCTCTATCTATCTATCTATCTATCTATCTATCTATCTATCTATCTCTCTATCTCTCTATCTATCTATCTATCTATCTATCTATCTATCTATCTATCTACTTATCTATCTACCTTTATCTCTCTCTCTATCTCTATCTCTATCTCTCTCTATCTATCTATCTCTCTCTCTCTATCTCTCTCTCTCTCTCTCTCTCTCTCTCTATCTACTTATCTATCTACTTATCTATCTACCTTTTATCTCTCCCTCTCTCTCTCTCTCTATCTCTCTATCTATCTATCTATCTATCTATCTATCTATCTATCTATCTATCTATCTATCTATCTATCTATCTATCTATCTGTCTATCTATCTGTCTATCTATCTGTCTATCTCTCTCTCTCTCTCTCTCTCTCTCTCTCTCTCTCTTTCTATCTCTCTCTTTCTTTCTATCTATCTATCTTTCTCTCTATCTATCTATTTATCTATTTATCTTTCTATCTATCTCTCTATATCTCTCTCTCTCTCTCTATCTTTCTCTCTATCTTTCTCTCTATCTCTCTATCTATCTCTCTATCTTTCTCTCTATCTCTCTATCTATCTCTCTATCTATGTATCTATGGTCTTGTCTCGCTCCCTCTCGGCCGGGCTCTGGACATAGGGGGGTTAAGGCTCTCCTCTCGGATGGCGTCCTTTGAAGGCGCTGTGTGATTTGCATTGTGTACGTCTGTGGCTCTCTGTGGCAGTGAGGAGTTGAAAAGACTGTTTACTTTTTCTTTTGATGTTGGGCGGATCTGGTTTTGATTAAATCAATACTTTCTTTTCATTTACAGAGGGAAGAAGGCTCGCAGGATCCCCTGCTGACTTGAGAGAAAGAGAGAGAGAGGGAGAGAAGAGAGCGGATTACAGAGGAATTTCACATCTACAATAGCAGCCGGAGAGCCATGAGCAGTGCCTTGCTGGGGACTCACCTCTCGGATGAGACCAGCAGCTTTCGGGAAGACGCCCCTCGCCCGCCAGTGCCAGGAGAAGAAGGCCAGACGCCATGCCAGTTCCCAGCCCCGAGCCCGAGATCAAAGTGCGCGCCGCTTTCTGATACCCCCCGGAGAAATGAAGATGGTTTGGGGGAGCCGGAAGGCAGCGCGTCCCCGGACTCTCCGCTGGCACGGTGGAACAAGTCCTTGCATTCCTTGCTGGGTGATCAGGACGGAGCTCACCTTTTCCGGACTTTTTTGGAAAGGGAAAAATGCGTGGATACTTTAGACTTTTGGTTTGCCTGCAATGGTTTCCGACAGATGGACATCAAGGACCCCAAAACGCTGAGGGTGGCCAAGGCCATCCACAAACGCTACATTGAGAACTGCGGCGTCGTGCCCAAGCAGCTGAAGCCCCCCACCAAAGTTTTCATCCGGGACTCCATCAAGAAGCAGCACATCGATTCCACCATGTTTGACCAAGCTCAGGCGGAGATCCAGTCCACGATGGAGGACAACGCTTACCACATGTTCCTCACCTCCGAAATATACCTCGAATACGTCAGGACCGGAGGAGAGAACACGGGGCACTTCAACAACATGGGGCCCGGGAGCCTAAAACTGGTTAGCGGGTATCTGCCCACTCTAAACGAGGAGGAAGAACTGAACTGTGTGGACCTAAAACACAAGGGCTCACCATCTGTGGTGGCTCTGTCCAGCAAATCTTTGAGGGCCACTGCCAATTCCCGAGCCAAGGAGGCTGTGGACCACTGCTACAGGTAAGACCACCCCGCTTTCCCTGTCTGCTCCCCTTCATTGTGTGTAAAGGGTTCCTAATCCTAAGGACCCTGTGTATCTTCATTGAGTAATGGCAAGTCGTAGTTAAGGATCCTGTGTATCTTAATTGAGTAATGGCAAGTCGTAGTTAAGGACCCTGTGTATCTATATTGAGTAATGGCAAGTCGTAGTTAAGGATCCTGTGTATCTTCATTGAGTAATGGCAAGTCGTAGTTAAGGACCCTGTGTATCTTCATTGAGTAATGGCAAGTCATAGTTAAGGCACCTGTGTATCTTCATTGAGCAATGGCAAGTCGTAGTTAAGGATCCTGTGTATCTTCATTGAGTAATGGCAAGTCGTAGTTAAGGATCCTGTGTATCTTCATTGAGTAATGGCAAGTCATAGTTAAGGCACCTGTGTATCTTTATTGAGTAATGGCAAGTCGTAGTTAAGGATCCTGTGTATCTTCATTGAGTAATGGCAAGTCTTAGGAGTTTGCAAGTATAAGACCCTGTGTATCTTCATTGAGTAATGGCAAGTCGTAGTTAAGGATCCTGTGTATCTTTATTGAGTAATGGCAAGTCGTAGTTAAGGACCCTGTGTATCTTCATCGAGTAATGGCAAGTCGTAGTTAAGGACCCTGTGTATCTTCATTGAGTAAGGGCAAGTCGTAGTTAAGGACCCTGTGTATCTTCATTGAGTAATGGCAAGTCGTAGTTAAGGATCCTGTGTATCTTTATTGAGTAATGGCAAGTCGTAGTTAAGGATCCTGTGTATCTTCATTGAGTAATGGCAAGTCGTAGTTAAGGACCCTGTGTATCTTTATTGAGTAATGGCAAGTCTAAGTTAAGGATCCTGTGTATCTTTATTGAGTAATGGCAAGTCGTAGTTAAGGACCCTGTGTATCTTCATTGAGTAATGGCAAGTCGTAGTTAAGGACCCTGTGTATCTTCATTGAGTAATGGCAAGTCGTAGTTAAGGATCCTGTGTATCTTTATTGAGTAATGGCAAGTCGTAGTTAAGGATCCTGTGTATCTTCATTGAGTAATGGCAAGTCTTAGTTAAGGACCCTGTGTATCTTCATTGAGTAATGGCAAGTCGTAGTTAAGGATCCTGTGTATCTTTATTGAGTAATGGCAAGTCGTAGTTAAGGACCCTGTGTATCTTCATTGAGTAATGGCAAGTCGTAGTTAAGCACCCTGTGTATCTTCATTGAGTAAGGGCAAGTCGTAGTTAAGGACCCTGTGTATCTTCATCGAGTAATGGCAAGTCGTAGTTAAGGACCCTGTGTATCTTCATTGAGTAAGGGCAAGTCGTAGTTAAGGACCCTGTGTATCTTCATTGAGTAATGGCAAGTCGTAGTTAAGGATCCTGTGTATCTTTATTGAGTAATGGCAAGTCGTAGTTAAGGATCCTGTGTATCTTCATTGAGTAATGGCAAGTCGTAGTTAAGGATCCTGTGTATCTTCATTGAGTAATGGCAAGTCGTAGTTAAGGACCCTGTGTATCTTCATTGAGTAATGGCAAGTCGTAGTTAAGGATCCTAGAATCTGAGGTCTATGCTGAGTCTTGGGGTTGCCTTGAAGGCTATCCAGGGATCGGAAGTATGCAGAGTCTTGGGTCTTCCTTGGAAGCTATCCTGGAATGTGAGGTCTATGCAGAGTCCTGAATTTGTCTTGAAGGCTGGTCAGGAATTTGAGGTGTGTGCTGAGTCTTGGGTTTGCCTTGAAGTCTATACTTGTATCTGGAGGTGTATGCAGAATCGTGGGGTTGTCTTGAAGGCTAATCTGGGGTAGTAGCACCTTTCGTTGTTGTTTATGGATTGTCTTGAAGGCTATCCAGGAATCTGAGGTGTGTGCAGAATCGTGGGTTTGCAGTGGAGTCTATCCTTGCATCTGAGGTGTATGCAGAATTGTGGGGTTGTCTTAAAGGTGTGGGGTTGTCTTGAGGTGTATGCAGAATCTTTTGTTTAACTTGTAGGCTATCCTGGGATCTGAAGTACGCAGAGTCTTGGGTTTACCTTGAAAGCTATCCCGGGATCTGAGGTCTATGCAGAATCTTCTGTTTAACTTGAAGGCTATCCTTGGATCTAAGGTGTATGCAGAGTCTTGGGTTTTCCGTGAAAGCTATCCTGTGGTCTGAGGGCTATGCAGAATGTTGGGGTTGTCTTGAAGGCTATCCCAGGGTCTATGCAGAATCTTCTGTTCAACTCAAAGGCTATCCTGGGATCTAAGGTGTATGCAGAGTGTTAGGGTTGTCTTGAAGGCTATCCTGGGATCCGAGGTGTATGCAGAGTCTTGGGTTCACCTTGAAAGCTATCCCAGGATCCGAGGTGTATGCAGAGTCTTGGATTTTCCTTGAAAGCTATCCCGGGATCCGAGGTGTATGCAGAGTCTGGGGTTCACCTTGAAGGTCATATTGTTGCCTATATATTGAGATCGGCAGCCATTGGTGAATGTGTGTGGAGTGAGGTGACCTCGGTCACATGAATACGGCACACAGCTGGTACCCGGCTCACCCCAGGTGACCCTCCTCAGGAGATGCTCACTAGGTGGAGGACGTCGCCCTCTGCTGACTCAGCTTGCACCTACACCAACAGTGAGAGCGCCAATGACCACGTTGGGATGCCACGGCACGGTACATCAGTGGGAGGAGTGATGAATGATCCAACCACGTGTTATGATGATAGGACATAGTATGCTTGGCCCGGCCATCCGACATATCAATAATTGTATATTGTGTTGTATACTAATATAGTATTTATTATTACTGACCTAGAGGTCTGCAGAACATCGCTCCATCCCATCCCCCTCCTGGCAGATCCATATTGATATATTCTGCAGATTATTCCATCATCACTGACCCCTATGTAGATCTGCAGAGCATCGCTCCATCCCATCCCCCTCCTGGCAGATCCATATTGATATATTCTGCAGATTATTCCATCATCACTGACCCCTATGTAGATCTGCAGAGCATCGCTCCATCCCATCCCCCTCCTGGCAGATCCATATTGATATATTCTGCAGATTATTCCATCATCACTGACCCCTATGTAGATCTGCAGAGCATCGCTCCATCCCATCCCCCTCCTGGCAGATCCATATTGATATATTCTGCAGATTATTCATCATCACTGACCCCTATGTAGATCTGCAGAGCATCGCTCCATCCCATCCCCCTCCTGGCAGATCCATATTGATATATTCTGCAGATTATTCCATCATCACTGACCCCTATGTAGATCTGCAGAGCATCGCTCCATCCCATCCCCCTCCTGGCAGATCCATATTGATATATTCTGCAGATTATTCCATCATCACTGACCCCTATGTAGATCTGCAGAACATCGCTCCCATCCCCCCCCCCCCCCCTGGCAGATCCATATTGATATATTCTGCAGATTATTCCATCATCACTGACCCCTATGTAGATCTGCAGAGCATCGCTCCATCCCATCCCCCCCCCCCCCCCTGGCAGATCCATATTGATATATTCTGCAGATTATTCCACCACTAGCTCAGTTTTTAGAAATAGTTGCACACAGGAACTCCACCATTTCCCGGTCACCTGACCCGTGCCATGGAGGTTGTCCTGTGGTTGCCGTTGTCATGCTGTGGAGGTGTCTCCCGTGGTGGTGGAAGGGTTAAGGCATGGAAGCCGGAGGTTAATTGAAAGGAATGTCTTGGCTTTGAAGTGGGATGACTTGGAAGAAGATCCCCTCTGATCCGGAGTCATATAATGGATGCAGTCTGTGCTTCTATCCGGCACCATTCTATTATGGCAGCACAAGAGGCTTCTGAGATGAAAGTCCCACTTTATATCATGGGGAGGGCCCCCGGGATCCCAGCTGTACCCTACGGGGCCCCACCGAAGAGCTTTACCGGCTTGGCTTGGGACTCCAACCATTCAGGAAGATAAAGCGTTTAGTTCTACAGGAGCCTTTCCATATTATCCATAATAATTCCCATCAGTCGCCAGAGGAGCTTACACTCTAATGTCCCCCCCCCCCCCAGTCACACACTATTATTATTATACATATATATAGCTCTGACATATACCGCAGTGCTGTACATAGAACACAGAGCCAATCATAACAGTCTCTGTACCAGAGGAGCTTACACTCTAATGTCCCCCCCCCCCCCAGTCACATCAGTCTCTGTACAGAGGAGCTTACACTCTAATGTCCCCCCCCCCAGTCACATCAGTCTCTGTACAGAGGAACTTACACTCTAATGTCCCCTCCCCCCACAGTCACATCAGTCTCTGTACAGAGGAGCTTACACTCTAATGTCCCCCCCCCTCCCCCCCACAGTCACATCAGTCTCTGTACCCGGAAGAGCTTACACTCTAATGTCCCCCCCCTCCCCCAGTCACACACTATTATTATTATACATTTATATAGCTCTGACATATACCGCAGTGCTGTACATAGAACACAGAGCCAATCATAACAGTCTCTGTACCAGAGGAGCTTACACTCTAATGTCCCCTCCCCCCCACAGTCACATCAGTATCTGTACAGAGGAGCTTACACTCTAATGTCCCCTCCCCCCACAGTCACATCAGTCTCTGTACAGAGGAGCTTACACTCTAATGTCCCCTCCCCCCACAGTCACATCAGTATCTGTACAGAAGAGCTTACACTCTAATGTCCCCCCCCCCCACAGTCACATCAGTATCTGTACAGAGGGAGCTTACACTATAATGTCCCTCCCCCCCCACAGTCACATCAGTCTCTGTACAGAGGAGCTTACACTCTAATGTCCCCTCCCCCCCCTCCACAGTCACATCAGTCTCTGTACAGAGAAGCTTACACTCTAATGTCCCCCCCCCCCACAGTCACATCAGTCTCTGTACAGAGGAGCTTACACTCTAATGTCCCATCCCCCCCCTCCACAGTCACATCAGTCTCTGTACAGAGAAGCTTACACTCTAATGTCCCCCCCCCCCACAGTCACATCAGTCTCTGTACAGAGTCTCTGAGCTTACACTCTAATGTCCGTCCCCCCCACAGTCACATCAGTCTCTGTACAGAGGAGCTTACACTCTAAGTCCCCCCCCCCCCACCACATCAGTCTCTGTACAGAGGAGCTTACACTCTAATGTCCCCTCCCTGTCAGACACTATTAATAATATACAATAATATAGCTCTGACATATACCGCAGTGCTGTACAGAGATCACTGAGCCAATCACATCGGTCTCGGTACCAGAGGAGTAGCCGTGGCGAGTGACGGCGCTGGCCTTATGGGATTGCCCAGGCCCATTATGAACGATTTCGAGATTTGGCCTTGCTCTCATTCCATGGCAGACTCTATGTGAGGGTCAACTTGAAGCATCGCTTGTGGGGACCCGTGGTTGTCAAGCGTAGAGTGTGGCGGGGTGGAGGAGACAACGGACCACTTCTTGCTTCAGTGGCCCTAAAATATTGTAATCTATAAGCGGGTGGGTCGAGCTCCGGCTTTTGTGTACAGATGTGAATTCCCGCACTAATATGAGATCCAACGGCCCTGGTGGAGGTGCAGCGGTCACTGTGAGGGTCAAACGCTACTCAAAGTATACCTCTGGCTGTCCCTTTCCTTTCCTGCTTGAGTGATGCGGAGCGGTCCTACGGGGCCTTTCAGACTCATCGGGATTTTGATTTTGGGACACAGTTAGCTTAGTAGTCCGTTACTTCACGTGGAATGCGCGGTGTCAGGTTCCCATTCGGAAAGAAGTCCTTCCTGCCGAGGTGGTGCACAACATTCTGGGTGAGGTTGGGAAGATTCGGGGTCTTTGAGAAGGATAGGTGGGGGCCGGGGGGCCTGATCCAAGGCGTGAAGGAATATCGGGTCCCCGTAGCTGCTGTCTGTCAGTCTCGGGTGTGTGCGGCTTTTCTTTCTGTCCTTTCACGTCCCTTAGATTTTCATAAGATCAGCTTTTAGAATAAAGGCCACATGCATGGGATCGACGTGTGATCGTTCCTTAGCCTGGGGGGTGATTAGGTGGAGATTAGGGCTTTGTGGAGGAACATTAAGATATTACTTCTGTTTGTGTTTTTCTGGCTGTTTTTGTTTATATATATAATGTGTGTAAAAATGTTAGGACCCACACCCCGGGGCCAGCCTGGTTGGATGTGACTCTCCCAAGTCTTGTGCCCCGTACACACGCTCGGAAATTCCAATGGTAAAATGGCCAGACGGAAAAATTGAGAACCAGCTCTCAATCTATTGCTGTCGGAATTTCCAACCAAAGGCTCACATCCGACTTTTTCTGCCGGTAGATCCGACCGTGTGTACCGGGCATTAGAGTCCGTGGAGGAAACCCACAAACATGGGAAAACCCTCCAGACTTGATTGGAAATAGAGAAGTGATGGCATCTGCATCCAGAACCCCGGTGCTGTGATGTCACAAGGCTCACCACCGAGTCCCCGAGCCGGTGTCTGAGTCCCGGTGTCTGGGTCCCGGTGTCTGGGTCCCGGTGTCTGGGTCCGGTGTCTGGGTCCGGTGTCTGGTGTCTGGGTCCCGGTGTCTGGGTCCCGGTGTCTGGGTCCCGTAGTCTTCGGTCCCGGTGTCTGGGTCCCGTAGTCTGGGTCCCGTGTCTGGGTTCCGGTGTCTGGGTCCCGGTGTCTGGGTCCCGTAGTCTGGGTCCCGGTGTCTGGGTCCCGGTGTCTGGGTCCCGGTGTCTGGGTCCCGGTGTCTGGGTCCCGGGTAGTCTGGGTCCCGGTGTCTGGGTCCCGTGTTCTGGGTCCGGTGTCTGGGTCCCGGTGTCTGGGCCCCCGGTGTCTGGGTCCCGGTGTCTGGGTCCCGGTGTCTGGGCCCCCGGTGTCTGTGTCCCGTAGTCTGGGTCCCGGTGTCTGGGTCCCGTCCGGTGTCTGGGTCCCGTAGTCTTCGGTCCCCGGTGTCTGGGTCCCGGTGTCTGGGTCCCGGTGTCTGGGTCCCGTAGTGTCTGGGTCCCGTGTGTCGGTTCTGTGGTGTCTGGGAGTCTGGGTCCCGGTGTCTGGGTCCCGGTGTCTGGGCCCCCGGTGTCTGGGTCCCGGTGTCTGGGTCCCGGTGTCTGGGTCCCGGTGTCTGGGCCCCCGGTGTCTGGGTCCCGGTGTCTGGGTCCCGGTGTCTGGGCCCCCGGTGTCTGTGTCCCGTAGTCTGGGTCCCGTGTCGGTGTCTGGGTCCGGTGTCTGGGTCCCGGTGTCTGGGTCCCGTAGTCTGGGTCCCGGTGTCTGGGTCCCGGTGTCTGGGTCCGGTGTCGGTGTCTGGGTCCCGTAGTCTGGGTCCCGTATCTGGGTCCCGTAGTCTGGGTCCCGGTGTCTGGGTCCCGGTGTCGGTGTCTGGGTCCCGTAGTCTGGGTCCCGTAGTCTGGGTCCCGGTGTCTGAGTCCGGTGTCTGGGTCCGGTGTCTGGGTCCCGGTGTCTGGGTCCCGGTGTCTGGGTCCCGGTGTCTGGGTCCCGGTGTCTGGGCCCCCGGTGTCTGGGCCCCCGGTGTCTGGGTCCCGTGTCTGGGTCCCGGTGTCTGGGCCCCCGGTGTCTGTGTCCCGTAGTCTGGGTCCCGGTGTCGGTGTCTGGGTCCCGGTGTCTGGGTCCCGGTGTCTGGGTCCCGGTGTCTGGGTCCCGGTGTCTGGGTCCCGGTGTCTGGGTCCCGGTGTCTGGGTCCCGTAGTCTGGGTCCCGTAGTCTGGTCCCGGTGTCTGGTCCCGTGTCGGTGTCTGGTCCCGGTGTCGGTGTCTGGGTCCCGGTGTCGGTGTCTGGGTCCCGTAGTCTGGGTCCCGTAGTCTGGGTCCCGGTGTCTGGGTCCCGGTGTCGGTGTCTGGGTCCCGTAGTCTGGGTCCCGTAGTCTGGGTCCCGTAGTCTGGGTCCCGGTGTCTGAGTCCCGGTGTCTGAGTCCCGGTGTCTGAGTCCCGGTGTCTGGGTCCCGGTGTCTGAGTCCCGGTGTCTGAGTCCGGTGTCTGGGTCCCGGTGTCGGTGTCCGTAGTCTGGGTCCCGTAGTCTGGGTCCCGGTGTCTTGGTCCCGTAGTCTGGGTCCCGGTGTCTGGGTCCCGGTGTCGGTGTCTGGGTCCCGTAGTCTGGGTCCCGGTGTCTGGGTCCCGGTGTCGGTGTCTGGGTCCCGGTGTCGGTGTCTGGGTCCCGGTGTCGGTGTCTGGGTCCCGGTGTCGGTGTCGGTGTCCCGTAGTCTGGGTCCCGTAGTCTGGGTCCCGTAGTCTGGGTCCCGGTGTCTGGGTCCCGGTGTCTGGGTCCCGTAGTCTGAGTCCCGGTGTTCCTTACATTGGTGATCAGAATGTTGCCCTACCACACAGACAAAAAGTTAATTCCTGTCCTTCAGTTGGCTCTGTTGGGTGTGGGAGGTCTCAGTACTCTGTAGACCCCAGTGGAGGACCCTTGGTTGTTGGGGGACCCTTGGTTGTTTGGGGACCCTTGGTTGTTGGGGGACCCTTGGTTGTTTGGGGACCCTTGGTTGTTTGGGGACCCTTGGTTCGGGGAGGACCCTTGGATGGTGGAGGTCTCTTGGTTGGTGGAGGATCCTTGGTTGGTGAAGGACCTTTGGTTGGAGGGGGACCCTTGGTTGGTGGGGGACCCTTGGTTGGCGGAGGACCTTTGGTTGGCGGAGGACCTTTGGTTGGGACCCTTGGTTGAATGAATGAAAAACGTATATAGCGCGGCACATAAATCGCCTCTGGGCGCTCGTTGGTTCTGTCTCTTGGTTGGGGGTTGGGATAGGTGGTGGGAGGTAGGACAGCCCCTGACATGGAGTCCAGGTCACACATTAGCAGAGGCCAGGGACCCCGTTATCATGATGACGGGATTGTCAGCCCATGTAAGGAGATCTCAGCACCCCTAGCAGCCCAATGTCCGAGGCTTGGAGGGGCGATATAACCTCTACATGGGGAGTCCCCATAATCCCCCCCTCCAGTCAGTACTGTATCCGGCTGGCAGACAATATTGGTGCCGGTCCAACTGGTTACTTTGGGTTGCGGCCAGCTTGGCGTCATGTTGGGTAAAAGACAAATGACGGGTGGTGGTTTATTTGTGGTATTGCTCTAGCATCACCATACTCCACGACACTGTACGTAGATCAGATATGGGGGTGTACGTAGATCAGATATGGGGGTGTACGTAGATGAGATATGGGGGTGTCCGGGGTGTACGTAGATCAGATATGGGGGTGTACGTAGATCAGATATGGGGGTGTACGTAGATGAGCTAGGGGGGTGTCCGGGGTGTACGTAGATGAGATATGGGGGTGTACGTAGATGAGATATGGGGGTGTCCGGGGTGTACGTAGATCAGATATGGGGGTGTACGTAGATGAGATATGGGGGTGCCCGGGGTGTATGTAGATCAGATATGGGGGTGTTGGGGTGTACTTAGATCAGATATGGGGGTGTATGTAGATCAGATATTGGGGGTGTCGGGGGTGTACGTAGATCAGATATGGGGGTGTACGTAGATCAGATATGGGGGTGTACGTAGATCAGATATGGGGGTGTACGTAGATCAGATATGGGGGTGTCGGGGGTGTACGTAGATCAGATATGGGGGTGTACACCGGGGATATCCGGACATACATGTCAGCCGGTAGGTGAGGCCCGGGGGGGGGGGCAGTGTGTGGTGATAAAGTTGGGGGGCGACATTCAGTGACCTCATCTCTGTTGTGTCCCGCAGGGCGTACAAGAGGAGCGACCCCCTCAACCCGTACCACGTGGCCTCCGGATTCGTCTTCGCCCGGCCGCCAGCACCAATGAGAGCGAAGTGTCCAGCGACGCCATGACGGACGACTCCATGTCCATGACCGACAGCAGCGTGTAAGTGACCCCCCTCACCCCCCCCCCCCCCCGGGTGTCCTGTGTGTGTCACTTTAAGGATACTTCAAGAGCCGGCAGAGCTATGGGAATCCTTGCTGTAGGTAATAAGCATCTGGTGGTCCTCTGACAGTCTCATATTTCCTCTGCGGGCCGGTTTATATGGTAGGTGAAGTCAGTCCCCCCCCCCCCCCCCTCGCCCATCCCCACACTCGCACGATCCCCCCCCCCGCCGTTCGGCGTTTGAAGCGACCGTCTGCTGCGGACAATGGCTGATTGAACCGTCAGGGGGCCAAACTACAAAGCGGTTTCAAATATGAAGCCCCCCCCCCCCCCCAAGATAAGCGCGTGACACCCCCCCCCCCTCCATCGATCGGAGCCACCTATGCCCGGTGTCCAGTCCGGGCCTCCACCGCCCCTCGTCACAGTGCTTGATGTTCCCCATCCCCCGCCGAATCTTTTCCTAATTATTGGGATAATTCTCTCCTTCGGTGTGTTTCTATTCGGGCCCCCCCCCCCCCCCCCTCCTCCTCGCTCTTCCTTTATTTACAGGCGAGCGCCGGACGCCAAGGGAACGGAGCGCATTGAACTTCAAACATCACCTTATCTTACAAAGCAGCCGTTTGATGTGCGTGAGATCACAGCGCCGGTATCCGGCCCTTGCCAAACGCGGGCGGCTCGCAATACATCGGCAAACCCAATCCTCCTGTCAGAAGCCGCCGCCCCGCAACTATTTTACATTTGTTTTGGCCTCGGACGGGCGTGCGGCATCTGCTGAACCCCCCCAAACCCCTCCCCCCCCCTCCACCGTACGGGGAACGTCGTGTTCCCGGGAATGTCGCCCCAATCTGCCAATATTAACATTTTACCTTTTATTTATTGGTGATGTATTGGTATTTCTACAATCCCTCCAGCAGGGGGCAAACTCCTCCTTTACATATAACAGACACTTCAAGAGTCTGTCCCCTTTCCCAAGTCTATCCCCTTCACCAGTGCAGGATCTAGAAGTACAGCATTTTATATATTGAGTTTGATATATTGATTGGTATTGATGATGTATTGGTATTTCTACTATTCCTCCAGCAGGGACAAATGCAGCCATGTCCCCCCACAGATGCAGCCATGTCCCCCCACAGATGCAGCCATGTCCCCCCACAGATATACAGATGCAGCCATAGATATGCAGCCATGTCCCCCCCACAGCCATGTCACATATGCAGCCATCCCCTGCAGCCATGTCCCCCCACAGATGCAGCCATGTCCCCCCACAGATGAGCCATGTCCCCCCCACAGATGCAGCCATGTCCCCCCACAGATACATGTCCCCCCAGTGCAGCCATGTCCCCCCACAGATGCAGCCATGTCCCCCACAGATGCAGCCATGTCCCCCCCACAGATGCAGCCATGTCCCCCCATGCAGCCATGTCCCCCCATGCAGCCATACAGATGCAGCCATGTCCCCCCACAGATGCAGCCATGTCCCCCCATGCAGCCATGCAGCATGTCCCCCCACACATGCAGCCATGTCCCCCCACATTGCAGCCATGTTATGCAGCCATCCCCCCACATATGCAGCCATGTCCCCCCACATATGCAGCCATGTCCCCCCACATATGGCCATGTCCCCCCACATATGCAGCCAACATATGCAGCCATGTCCCCCCACATAAGCAGCCATGTCCCCCCACATATAGCCATGTCCCCCCACATATGCACATGTCCCCCCACATATGCAGCCATGTCCCCCCAATATGCAGCCATGTCCCCCCACATATGCAGCCATGTCCCCCCACATATGCCCATGTCTCCCAAGCAGCCTGTCTATGCAGCCATGTCCCCCCACATATGCAGCCATGTCCCCCCCCACATATGCAGCCATGTCCCCCCCACATATGAGCCATGTCCCCCCCACATATGCAGCCATGTCCCCCCACATATGCAGCCATGTCCCCCCCACATGCAGCCATGTCCCCCCCACATATGCAGCCATGTCCCCCCCATATGCAGCCATGATATGCAGCCATTACAATGCAGCCATGATGTATCCAGCCATGTCCCCCCCCCCACATATATCCAGTGTCCCCCCCCCCATATATCCAGCCATACATATATCCAGCCATGTCCCCCCCACATATATCCAGCCATGTCCCCCCACATATATCCAGCCACGCCATGCCCCCCACATATATCCAGGACATATATCCAGCCATGTCCCCCCCACATATTGCAGCCATGTCGCAGATGTCCCCCCCAATATATCCAGCCATGTCCCCCACATATGCAGCCATGTCGCCATGTCCCCCCCCCACATATATCCAGCCATGTCCGCAGCCATGTCGCCATGTCCCCCCCCACATATATCCAGCCATGTCCCCCCCCCCCATATATCCAGCCATGTGCCATGACCAGCCATGTCCCCCCCACATATATCCAGCCATGTGTCCCCCCCCCCATATATCCAGCCATGTTACATGTAGCCATGTCCCCCCCCCAGCCATGTCCCCCCCCCCATATTTCAGCCATGTCCCCCCCACATATTGCAGCCATTCCCCCCCACATTATGCAGCCATGTCCCCCCACATATTGCAGCCATGTCCCCCCCACATTCTGCAGCCATGTCCCCCATATAAGCAGCCATTCCCCCCACATATATCCAGCCATGTCTTACCTAGATGCCGCCGCCGCATAGTTATTACACATTACAGCTTTCATTTGAATAGCTGTAGTGTTCCCCGCCCCGTCGCTTATAGACACTCCCCCTTGCTCGGGCACTCAGATCTCCAATCCCGAGCAAGGGGAGTGTCTATATGCGACGCGGCGGGGAACACTACAGCTATTCAAATGAAAGCTGTAATGTTCCCCGTGCGTATTAACTATGCGGCGGCGGCGGCGGCAGGGGGTGGGGGGGTTGAGAATCGGATGAGGCATCAGGGGAGTACAAGTAATCCCGCAAATGCTCAGTATTGGTCCCGATAGATACAAGCGTGTTTCTGGAAGGAATTGCGCTCACAATCCGAGGTCTTACTGTAATATTATTATTTAGTGCCAACAGTTTATGCAGCGCTTTACAACATGATATATATTGGGTATTATAGACCTGCCATCAAACTAAGAAGGAAAGCTCTGCTGTGATTGGTTTGGAGGCTTTCTGCCATATGTGGCGATGAGGAAGCCCCTCCTCCTCAGTACGCCCTGGGGCAGTAATGGCGACCCCCAGTGTGCACGAGCATCATGGGAAATGTAGTTCCCAAACATCTGGGGTGCCAAGGTTTGCCCTTACTGCCCTACAAGCATGGGTGCTCAACCTGTGGCCCTCCAGCTGTTGCGGAACTACAAGTCCCATCATGCCTCTGCCTGTGGGAGTCATGCGTGTAACTGTCAGCCTTGGGACTTGTAGTTCCGCAACAGCTGGAGGGCCCCAGGTCGAGCAGCCTTTACCCCCAAGGTCACTTGGCGAGTATATAAAACAACGTGATTCTGAGTGTTATTTAAAGTGGACCGGCGAGGGGCGCCGCCATTGATGAGGGTCTGCAGGCCCAGCGCAACCAATCACTGCGGCAATGGTGGTCACTTTGTTTACCCCCCACAGGCCCCCTTTTAAGGAGCAAACCTCATCGGCTCTACAATTAGTGTCCATCTCTCTTGTGATACATCTGCACAGGCTCTTGAAGTATCTTTTATATGTAAAGGAGAAGTTTGCCCCCCCTGCTGGAGGGATGGCAGAAGAATCAATACACCATCCATAATAATCAATCAATACATCATCCATATTAATCAATACACCACACTGAATATTACCAATACATTACCAATGACAATCCATATACCACATTGTACATCATCAATAACAATCTATCACACTGTATACATTTAGATCCTGCACTGGGAAAGGCGACAGACTCTTGAAGTATCTGTTATATGTAAAGGAGAAGTTTGCCCCCTGCTGGAGAGATTGTAGAAATACCAATACATCACTAATGCATCATCAATAACAATCAATATATCACACTCGGTACTTCTAGATCCTGCACTGGGGAAGGGGATAGACTTGGGAAAGGGTACAGATTCTTGAAGTGTCTGTTATATATAAAGGAGATGTTTGCCCCCTGCTGGAGGGATTGCAGAAAAATCAATACATCATCAATACATCACCAATACATCATCCATAACAATCAATCTATCACACTGTGTACTTGTAGATCCTGCACTCAGGAAGGGGACAGACTCTTGAAGTGTCCGTTATATATAAGGAGGAGTTTGTCCCCTGCTGGAGGAATAGTAGAAATACCAATACATCATCAATACCAATCAATATATCAAACTCAATATATAAAATGCTGTACTTCTAGATCCTGCACTGGTGAAGGGGATAGACTTGGGAAAGGGGACAGACTCTTGAAGTGTCTGTTATATGTAAAGGAGGAGTTTGCCCCCTGCTGGAGGGATTGTAGAAATACCAATACATCACCAATACATCACCAATACATCACCAATACATCACCAATACATCATCAATACATCATCAATACATCACCAATACATCACCAATACATCATCAATACATCACCAATACATCACCAATACATCACCAATACATTACCAATACATCATCAATACATCATCAATACATCACCAATACATCACCAATACATCATCAATACATCATCAATACATCATCAATACATCATCAATACATCACCAATACATCACCAATACATCACCAATACATCACCAATACATCACCAATACATCACCAATACATCACCAATACATCATCAATACATCATCAATACATCACCAATACATCACCAATACATCATCAATACATCATCAATACATCACCAATACATCACCAATACATCACCAATACATTACCAATACATCATCAATACATTACCAATACATTACCAATACATCATCAATACATTACCAATACATCATCAATACATTACCAATACATTACCAATACATCACCAATACATCACCAATACATCACCAATACATCACCAATACATCATCAATACATCACCAATACATCACCAATACATCACCAATACATCATCAATACATCATCAATACATCATCAATACATCACCAATACATCACCAATACATCATCAATACATCACCAATACATCATCAATACATTACCCAATACATCACCAATACATCATCAATACATTACCCAATACAATACATCACCAATACATCACCAATACATCATCAATACATTACAATACATTACCAATACATCACCAATACATCACCAATACATCATCAATACAATACATCACCAATACATTACCAATACATCACCAATACATCATCAATACATCACCAATACATCACCAATATCACCAATACATCACCAATACATCAATACATCACCAATACATCACCAATACATCACCAATACATCACCAATACATCACCAATACATCATCACCAATACATCACATCATCAATACATCACCAATACATTACCAATACATCACCAATACATCACAATACATCACCAATACATCACCAATACATCACCAATACATCACAATACATCACCAATACATCACCAATACATCATCAATACATCACCAATACATCACCAATACATCACCAATACATCACCAATACATCACCAATACATCACCAATACATCATCAATACATCACCAATACATCATCAATACATCACCAATACATTACCAATACATCACCAATACATCACCAATACATCATCAATACATCACCAATACATCACCAATACATCACCAATACATCACCAATACATCATCAATACATTACCAATACATCACCAATACATCACCAATACATCACCAATACATTACCAATACATCACCAATACATCACCAATACATCATCAATACATCACCAATACATCACCAATACATCACCAATACATCACCAATACATCACCAATACATCATCAATACATCATCAATACATCACCAATACATCACCAATACATCATCAATACATCACCAATACATCACCAATACATCACCAATACATCACCAATACATCACCAATACATCACCAATACATTACCAATACATCATCAATACATCACCAATACATCATCAATACATCACCAATACATCACCAATACATCACCAATACATTACCAATACATCACCAATACATCATCAATACATCACCAATACATCACCAATACATCACCAATACATCACCAATACATCACCAATACATCACCAATACATCACCAATACATCACCAATACATTACCAATACATCATCAATACATCACCAATACATCATCAATACATCACCAATACATCACCAATACATCACCAATACATCATCAATACATCACCAATACATCACCAATACATCACCAATACATCACCAATACATCATCAATACATCACCAATACATCACCAATACATCACCAATACATCATCAATACATCACCAATACATCACCAATACATCACCAATACATCATCAATACATCACCAATACATCACCAATACATCACCAATACATCATCAATACATCACCAATACATCACCAATACATCATCAATACATCACCAATACATTACCAATACATCATCAATACATCACCAATACATCATCAATACATCACCAATACATCATCAATACATCACCAATACATCACCAATACATCACCAATAACAATCTATCACACTGTGTACTTGTAGATCCTGCACAGGGGAAGGGCACAGACTCTTGAAGTATATGTAAAGGAGAAAATGTGCCCCCTGCTGGAGGGATTGTAGAAGAATCAATAAATCACCAATCAGTTGTATGAAGAGATGTCGGGCCTGGGAAGGGGGAGGGGACAGAGAGTTACAATGGACATAAATGTAACAATGTTTTAGGCTCCTCCTCTTTGGCGGTCCTTCCTGGGATCGGCGCTCTCATTAAGCCGCCATGTTGTTTTTGCAGGGACGGGATCCCGCCGTATCGATCGGGCACCAAGAAGCAGCTGCAGCGGGAGATGCACCGCAGTGCGAAGGCCAACGGCCAGGTGTCTCTACCTCACTTCCAGTAAGTGTCCCCGCCGTCACGTGACCTCACACCGATCAATAATCAATCAATATAAAGACCCCGCCCCATTCCGTCACTTGGCAGAATTTTGTGGGCGATTGATAAAAAACGATGTGCCGTGAGAACCAATCAGAATTGAGATAGAATAAATGATGGTTTTTATTAGATTGATTTTATAGACGATCTTCTTATCGATCAATTTTACTGTGTGGGGGGAAAATCCGATCCGAGGATCATAAAGAGTTCAGCGCACCCTGCGCCCAACGATCGTACAATCTGCTCTCCTCCCATCGCACTTTCCATCCACACTGATTGGGTACAATCATTATCGATCCCATCGTTATTTGTACCCCCAATATTGTATTGATAACTCATAGATGATGTTTTTGGATCAATACCATTTTTTAGTTGATTGGAAAAGTGTTGAAGGATACGTTGTGTGTTTCATGGAAATGCTGCTTTCCTGGCTCCCCCCCCCTCCCCTCCCCCGACTCCCGGAACCAGAGCTCAATACATGAAGTGACAGCCAGGCAACCAGCATTTCCCAAGGGAGGTCCCCTGAGAGCGTCGCTGCCCCCTGGTGGTTCTCTGTGGTACACACGTCCCGCCCACCATGTTTTCAGGTTAGCTCGGTGTGTCGGTGGGGTGGGGACACCCTGGGGGGCGTGTGTTGGTTGTCATGGTGATGTGTGGATGGAGGCGACCCATTGGAGGTGAACTGGTTGGTGTTTTCTCACAATGGTGGTGTGTGATCGGTGCCGTCAGGTGGTGGGGGGATGGTGAGAAGCGGTATGTTGTCCTCTCTCTGTCTAGCCTGTCTCTCTCCCCCACCACTCTCTCTCTCTCTCCATCTCTCTCTCTCTTTTCCATCTCTCTCTCTTTTCCATCTCGCTCTCTCTCTTTTCCATCTCTCTCTCTCTCTCTCTCTCTCTTTTCCATCTCTCTCTCTTTTCCATCTCTCTCTCTCTCTCTTTTCCATCTCTCTCTCTCTCTCTCTCTCTTTCCATCTCTCTCTCTCTCATTTCCATCTCTCTCTCTCTCTCTCTTTTCCATCTCTCTCTCTCTCTCTCCCTTTTCCATCTCGCTCTCTCTCTTTTCCATCTCTCTCTCTCTCTCTCTCTCTTTTCCATCTCTCTCTCTCTCTTTTCCATCTCTCTCTCTCTCTCTCTCTCTCTCTTTTCCATCTCTCTCTCTTTTCCATCTCTCTCTCTCTCTCTTTTCCATCTCTCTCTCGCTCTCTCTCTCTCTTTTCCATCTCTCTCTCTCTCTTTTTCCATCTCTCTCTCTCTTTTCCATCTCGCTCTCTCTCTCTCTTTTCCATCTCGCTCTCTCTCTCTCTTTTCCATCTCTCTCTCTCTTTTCCATCTCGCTCTCTCTCTCTTTTCCATCTCGCTCTCTCTCTCTTTTCCATCTCTCTCTCGCTCTCTCTCTCTCTTTTCCATCTCTCTCTCTCTCTTTTCTCCATCTCTCTCTCTCTTTTCCATCTCGCTCTCTCTCTCTCTTTTCTCCATCTCGCTCTCTCTCTCTCTTTTCCATCTCTCTCTCTCTTTTCCATCTCGCTCTCTCTCTCTCTTTTCCATCTCGCTCTCTCTCTCTCTCTCTTTTCCTTTTCCATCTCGCTCTCTCTCTCTTTTCCATCTCGCTCTCTCTCTCTTTTCCATCTCGCTCTCTCTCTCTTTTCCATCTCGCTCTCTCTCTCTTTTCCATCTCGCTCTCTCTCTCTTTTCCATCTCTCTCTCTTTTCCATCTCTCTCTCTTTTCCATCTCTCTCTCTTTTCCATCTCTCTCTCTTTTCCATCTCTCTCTCTTTTCCATCTCTCTCTCTTTTCCATCTCTCTCTCTTTTCCATCTCGCTCTCTCTCTTTTCCATCTCGCTCTCTCTTTTCCATCTCGCTCTCTCTTTTCCATCTCGCTCTCTCTCTTTTCCATCTCGCTCTCTCTCTTTTCCATCTCGCTCTCTCTCTCTTTTCCATCTCGCTCTCTCTCTTTTCCATCTCTCTCTCTCTCTCTCTTCCATCTCTCTCTCTCTCTCTCTTTTCCATCTCTCTCTCTCTCTTTTCCATCTCTCTCTCTCTCTCTCTCTCTCTCTTTTCCATCTCTCTCTCTCTCATTTCCATCTCTCTCTCTCTCTCTTTTCCATCTCTCTCTCTCTTTCCATCTCGCTCTTCTCTCTCTTTTCCATCTCTCTCTCTCTCTTTTCCATCTCTCTCTCTCTTTTCCATCTCTCTCTCTCTCTTTTCCATCTCTCTCTCTCTCTCTTTCCATCTCGCTCTCTCTCTCTTTTTCCATCTCGCTCTCTCTCTCTTTTCCATCTCGCTCTCTCTCTTTTTCCATCTCGCTCTCTCTCTTTTTCCATCTCGCTCTCTCTCTCTTTTCCATCTCGCTCTCTCTCTTTTCCATCTCTCTCTCTCTCTCTCTTTCCATCTCTCTCTCTCTCTCTCTTTTTCCATCTCTCTCTCTCTCTTTCCATCTCTCTCTCTCTCTCCTCTCCTCTCTTTTCCATCTCTCTCTCTCTCATTTCCATCTCTCTCTCTCTCTCTTTTCCATCTCTCTCTCGCTCTCTCTCTCTTTCCTCTCTCTTTTCCATCTCTCTCTCTTTTCCATCTCTCTCTCTTTTCCATCTCGCTCTCTCTCTTTTCCATCTCTCTCTCTTTTCCATCTCGCTCTCTCTCTTTTCCATCTCTCTCTCTTTTCCATCTCTCTCTCTTTTTTCCATCTCTCTCTCTTTTTTCCATCTCGCTCTCTCTCTTTTCCTCTTCTCTCTCTTTTCCATCTCTCTCTCTTTTCCATCTCTCTCTCTTTTCCATCTCGCTCTCTCTTTTCCATCTCTCTCTCTTTTCCATCTCGCTCTCTCTCTTTTCCATCTCTCTCTCTTTTCCATCTCTCTCTCTTTTCCATCTCTCTCTCTTTTCCATCTCGCTCTCTCTCTCTTTTCCATCTCGCTCTCTCTCTTTTCCGCTCTCTCTCTCTTTTCCATCTCGCTCTCTCTCTCTTTCTCTCTCTCTTTTGGAAAAGAGAGAGAGAGCGAGATGGAAAAGAGAGAGAGAGCGAGATGGAAAAGAGTCTCTCTCTTTTCCATCTCGCTCTCTCTCTCTTTTCCATCTCGCTCTCTCTCTCTCATGTCTTTCTCTCCCTTTTTCATTTTTCCATCTCTCTTCCTCGCCACTCTCTCCCCTTTCCATGTCACTTGCTCTCCCATCTCTCTCTCCCTTTTTCCATCTCTCTCTCTCTCTCTCTCTTTTCCATCTCGCTCTCTCTCTTTTCCATCTCGCTCTCTCTTTTTCCATCTCTCTCTCTTTTCCATCTCGCTCTCTCTCTTTCCATCTCGCTCTCTCTCTTTTCCATCTCGCTCTCTCTCTTTTCCATCTCGCTCTCTCTCTCTTTTCCATCTCGCTCTCTTTTCCATCTCGCTCTCTTTTCCATCTCGCTCTCTCTCTTTTCCATCTCTCTCTCTTTTCCATCTCTCTCTCTTTTCCATCTCGCTCTCTTTTCCATCTCGCTCTCTCTCTTTTCCTCTCTCTTTTCCATCTCTCTCTCTTTTCCATCTCGCTCTCTCTCTTTTCCATCTCGCTCTCTCTCTTTTCCATCTCTCTCCCCTTTCCATCTATCTCTCTCGCCACTCTCTCCATTTTCCTTCTCTCTTCCCCACCACTCTCACCCGTTTCCTCCTTCTTCTCCGCCACTCTCTCCTTATTCCATCTCTCTCTCTCTCTCTCTCTCCCATCTCTCTCTCTCTCTCTCTCTCCCATCTTATTCTCTCTCTCTCCCATCTCTCTCTCCCCTTTCCATCTTTCTCCCTCGCCACTCTCTCCATTTTCCTCCTCTCTTCTTCGCCACTCTCTCCCTTTCCATCTCTCCCTCACCACTCTCTCTCTTTTCCATCTCTCTCTCCCTTTTCCTTCTCTCTTCTCTGCCACTCTCACCCCTTTTCTCCTTCTCCGCCACTCTCTCCTTATTCCATCTCTCTCTCTCCCCTTTCCATCTATCTCCCTCGCCACTCTCTCCCATCTCTCTCTCTCTCTCCCATCTCTCTCTCTCTCTCCCATCTCTCTCTCTCTCTCCCATCTCTCTCTCTCTCTCTCTCCCATCTCTCTCTCTCTCTCCCATCTCTCTCTCTCCCATCTCTCTCTCTCCCCTTTCCATCTATCTCCCTCGCCACTCTCTCCCATCTCTCTCTCTCTCTCCCATCTCTCTCTCTCTCTCTCCATCTCTCTCTCTCTCTCTCTCCCCTCTCTCTCTCTCTCTCTCCCATCTCTCTCTCTCTCTCCCATCTCTCTCTCTCCCATCTCTCTCTCTCCCCTTTCCATCTATCTCCCTCGCCACTCTCTCCATTTTCCTTCTCTCTCTCTTTATCCTATCGCTCTTTCTCTCATTTTTCCATCTCACCCACCCACCGCTCTCTCCCTTTTCCATCTCTCTCTCCTGTCTCTCTGCCTCCATCCCCTCTCTCTCCGCTCTCTTCTTCCAGCCCCCCATTATTCCCCGTCTCCTCCTCATCCCTCGCTCTCTCTCCCCTCCCTCATCGCTGTCACTGTCATCTGTCATTGCGCTCCTCTGTCGTCCCTTGATCGTACGTCTCTTTGTACGGCGCTCTCTGCAGTCTCCTCTGATTCCAGCTGTCTCTCTCTCTCTCTGACCACCTTGCTTTCTCCGGCTCTCTCCGCTCACTCGCCTCCCCGCCTGTCTCCTCCACCTCTCTTCTCTCTCCGCCGTCCCTCCCCTCTCCCGGATTTTATTTGATGTCTGACAAGTGTCTTTGAAGATTTGCAACTACAGAGCAGCTCCTGATAGGCTGGTTGTAGTACAGAGGGAGCAAGCGGGGTTCCTCACAGTGTAACCAACTGCTAGTGCCGTAGGCGAAGGCTGCTGGGCAGTATGCCTCTCCGTGAAGCCACTGCGCTACCTCATAAATATCCCGAGCAGTCGCACAGCCGCAACGCTCTTCTCTCTCGCTCTCCGAGACGCAGCCCAACCGATGCAGCTCCGGCTAAAGCATGTCTGACTCCTCTCCTCCTTCTCCCCCCCGCTCTCTGTAGAGGACGCACCGGCCGCCCAGAGAGATGACCCCCATCGAGCCGGCCATCTTCGCGGCGGAACTCATCGCCCGGCTGGAGAAGGTTAAACAGGAACAAGAAACCATGAACACTCTGGAGGAACGGCTGCAGAAGATCAAAGAGGTAGGAGGCATCTGTCCTGCCGTCCCGCTCCCCGTGTCCCACCTGTCTTCCCTTTGTATTAATCGCTCTCCTCGTCAATACGTCTTCCCTCTGTGTGTCTCCAAATATCAATAGCGGTGATCGGTATCGCCTCTGTCGCAGTCTTCTAGTACCTGACCCCCCCTTCCATAGTGACTCCATGGTCATGGTCCTACGGCAGTGTCTTCTAAAGACCTGACCTGCCCCAGTCTTCCAACACCCGACCTCTCCTTCCATACTGACTCCATGGTCGTACGGCAGTGTCTTCTAAACACCTGACCTGCCCCAGTCTTCCAACACCCGACCCCCCCTTCCATAGTGACTTCATGGTCATGGTCGTACGGCAGTGTCTTCTAAAGACCTGACCTGTCGCAGTCTTTCAATACCCTAGCCCTCCTTCCATAGTGACTCCATGGTCATACGGCAGAGTCTTCTAAAGACCTGACCTGCCCCAGCCTTCCAACACCCGACCCCTCCTTCCATAGTGACTCCATGGTCATGGTCGTACGGCAGAGTCTTCTAAAGACCTGACCTGTCGCAGTCTTTCAATACCCTAGCCCTCCTTCCATAGTGACTCCATGGTCGTACGGCAATGTCTTCTCAAGACCTGACCTGCCCCAGCCTTCCAACACCCGACCCCTCCTTCCATAGTGACTCCATGGTCATGGTCGTACGGCAGAGTCTTCTAAAGACCTGACCTGCCCCAGCCTTCCAACACCCGACCCCTCCTTCCATAGTGACTCCATGGTCATGGTCGTACGGCAGAGTCTTCTAAAGACCTGACCTGTCGCAGTCTTTCAATACCCTAGCCCTCCTTCCATAGTGACTCAGGTCATGGTCGTACGGCAGAGTCTTCTAAAGACCTGACCACCATCACCGTGATGTGATATATACTTGGTGGTATTGCGTATTGTTTTTTTAACAAAGATATGTAAAGCGTCCCGCGTATCAGTCCGGTTCCTTCCATCTCTGTTTTCCACTATAGGTCAGAAAGGAAGTACCGGCAGGAATATGAGTCGGATGGCTTTGGTTTGCCGTATTTTGGAGCAGTCAGTGTATAAAATTTGTTGTTGGTTTTACTGAGTAATGTGCAAATTTTAGTAACCCATTACAGCCAATCACTAACCACAATTGACCACTTTCTGTGAAACCATGGCTTCCTGTGGCTTCCCGCTCTTTGCCAACGCTTTTGAACTTGTTGGTTTTTCTGCTTGTTGAGGATTCAAGTTTTGTCCTCTTGACAGGAAGAAGAACAAGAAGAATGTGAATCTCCCAACTGCTTCCAGCCCACCCAGGACGCCTCTGTCCCGTCCCACCAGCCGCCGGCTCTGGCATCTTCTGCCCCCTGCGAGGAAGACCCTCAAGCCATCCTAGACGACCACTTATCCCGAGTCCTCAAGACGCCTGGCTGCCAGTCCCCAGGCATAGGCAGATCCCGTTCTCCTGACCGTTCTCGCCTCCTACGGCCTTCCCTACCAACCGCAGCACTTTCCGCACCCTGTCCCCTACTGGCCAAGAGCTTTGTCACCAAGCAGACCACCAAACACATCCATCACCACTACATCCACCACCACACCATGCTGAAGACCAAGGAGGAGATCGAGGTGGAGGCTGCTCGCAGGGTGCACTGCCTGTGTGCCGGATCCAACGACTACTGCTCCTATGTGAGGAACCGGGCGAACGCCAAGGGTGTGGACCTGTCCCTGCTACACATGGAAAGCACAGGGTAAGTCACAAATCTCTTGTCTGTAAGTAATGTGTAGAGGCCTCTCTCTGCCGTATCCAGCAGGTGACCCTCAAAAAAACAAAATGCCTTGAAAAAAATGTTCAGCAGTAGAGGAGTTCAAAATGGCCGCTCTCTGGTCTCCGCTCCGTCCACTCCATGTTATGTAACATCTCTGTGTTATAGCTTTTTCCTTCTTTCTTCTATCTCAGCAGTCGGGCCGGAACCTTATCTAGAAGGAACTGCAAGACCATGTCAGAATATTCAGTGGAGGGCATAGACGGCGCAACCATTATATGCCAACTGCCAATCGAAGGACACGTACCACCAACGTGGCAGCGGGTGGTGGAGTCCGAGATGGAGCGTCAGTGCAAACACAGATCTCACAGGTACGACGCGGAGGTTATTAACCTCTGAAGGCCTACAAGCCTGTTCTATGCCGATTCCGGTATTCCCAGGCAGCGGCGGGGCGTCCATAAAGGGTGCAGGAGCGCCGCCCCCCTTCTCCTGTCACTCTCTAATCACAATAGATTGATTCATGCATTGCATGAATCTGTCTATGGTTGCTGCTCACACCCCCTTTTCAGGTGTCCGGCCTCTTTTCGGTCACCGGGCACCTGAATTACAAAATATTTTTGTTCCCAAGGGGGCTTCTGTGACCGGCCATGTGAGCCCCTAATTAGGATGGCTGGTGCCGCAAAATGCCACTATGACATCATAGATTGAGAATCGAGGTCCCCTTGAAGAAGAGTTTTAATGTCGGGGGTTATTTAGGGGTTCACATTGTGTCATGTTCATACATTGACCCTCGATGCCTTTTCTTTTTCAGTGCGCAGAGCACCAAGAGGAGCGCGGCGGCCTGTGAGACCCCTCGAGCGTCCTCGGCGGAGAGGCCGGCACGCCATCAGCAGTGGCTCAACGGAGTCGGCCACCCTCGGCCGTCCTCACACCCTCTGGTCCAGGACTTGGCCGTGTCGTCGCCCAGCACTCTGGCTCAGCTAGAAGAGGCCTGCCGAAGGCTGGCGGAGGTCTCCAGACCTTCAAAGCAAAGGTAAGAACCTCCGAGGGCCCGGGCCTCCCAAGCTGTCCAACGTCTCGGGCCTCCCAAGCTGTCCAACGTCTAATTCAAATTTGCCCCCCCCCATTAGGGATGAGTTTTATGTTCGGGTTGAACATTGGCTGTTCGCCGAATAGCGAACAATTTGGGGTGTTCGCGGCAAATTTCCAAAAGCCACGGAACACCCTTTAAAAGTCTGTGGGAGAAATCAAAAGTGATCATTTTAAAGGTTAATATGGAAGTTCTTGTCACAAAAAGTGTTTGGGGACCTGAAGGGTCTGATATGGATTTTGGGGGGCCCCCACGCATTTTAAAAAAGATTTTAGTGCAGGGTCCCCCTTAATATCCATAGCAGACCTGAAGGGGCTGATATGGAATTTGGGGGGACCCCCACGCATCTTTTTTTTAAATTTTGGTTCGGGGTTCCCTTTAATCTTATATCAGACACAAAGGGCCTCGTAATGGACTGGGGGGGGGGGGACACCCTGCTGTTTTTTTTAATGACTTTTATCTGTATTACCGGGACCCGATAATTCATTATAGCCGCGAGTAGTTTCAAATGACTTTTTTTCCTTTAGAAATATCACTTTGTGCAGGGACAGTTCTAAACACGGGAAACATGCGCTACTTTACAGGCATACTATAGACACCCCCCAGGTACGAAATTTAAAGGAATATTTCACTTTTATTGTTTCACTTTAATCATTATTAAAATCACTACTCCCGAAAAAGCTTTTAAGACTTTTTTTGCACTGATACTGACCCGGGTCCCCAAACACTCCCCTGGGGCAGGACCCCGGGTCCCCAAACACTCCTCTGGGGCAGAACCCGGTTCCCCAAACACTGCCCCTGGGGCAGGACCCGGGTCCTCAAACACTCCCTTGGAGCAGGACCCTGGTCCCCAAATACTGCCCCTGGGACAGGACCTGTGTTCCCAAACACTCTCCCTGGGACAGGACCTGTGTTCCCAAACACTCTCTCTGGGGCAGGACCCGGGTCCCCAAACACTCCCCTGGGGCAGGACCCGGGTCCCCAAACACTCCCCTGGGGCAGTACCCGGGTCCCCAAACACTCCCCTGGGACAGGACCTGTGTTCCCAAACACTCTCTCTGGGGCAGGACCCGGGTCCCCAAACACTCCCCTGGGGCAGGACCCGGGTCCCCAAACACTCCCCTGGGGCAGGACCCGGGTCCCCAAACACTCCCCTGGGGCAGGACCCGGGTCCCCAAATACTGCCCCTGGGACAGGACCCGGGTCCCCAAACACTCCCCTGGGGCAGGACCCGGGTCCCCAAACACTCCCCTGGGACAGGACCTGTGTACCCAAACACTCTCTCTGGGGCAGGACCCGGGTCCCCAAACACTCCCCTGGGGCAGGACCCGGGTCCCCAAACACTCCCCTGGGGCAGGACCCGGGTCCCCAAACACTCCCCTGGGGCAGGACCCGGGTCCCCAAACACTCCCCTGGGACAGGACCCAAAACACTCTCCTTGGGGCAGGACCCGGGACCCCAAACACTCCCCTGGGGCAGGACCCGGGTCCCCAAACACTCCCTTGGAACAGGACCCGGGTCCCCAAACACTCCCCTGGGGCAGGACCTGGGTCCCCAACCACTCCCCTGGGGCAGGACCGGGGTCCCCAAACACTCCTTTGGGGCAGGACCCGGGTCCCCAAACACTCCCCTGGGACAGGACCCGAAACACTCTCCTTGGGGTAGGACCCGGGTCCCCAAACACTTTTTATGACAATAACTTGCACATTAACCTATAAAATGAGCCCTTTTGATCCCATAGACTTTAACAGTGTTCGTGCATTCGAACAAATATTTTGTCTGTTCGCATGTTCTGCTGGGTGGGGGGGGGGGTGGGTTGTTCGGCTCATCCCCATCGTACATCCCCCTCCCCGCACTGACTTGTACCTTGGAGAACGCCGCCGCGTTGTACAGGTGAGCGGGACGCTCGCCCACTTCAAAGACGACGCCTCGTCTTTTTTTTTTCCCTGCTCCGGGCCCCCCCACGTCTCTCTCCTCTGCTCCCGCCTTTATCGGGCCTCCGCTTGTGCGGCGTCCAACTGTCAGCACTACCTGCTGCTGCTGCAGAATTTCCTGACATGAAACGCACAGCGGGAGCTTCTCGCTTCTGTGCTACGTGTGATTTTTTTCTTCTTCTTCTTCCCATCTGCCCAGAAACTTTCTGTTTGCTTTCTTCATTTGCATTTTCTTTTACAGTGAGGCGGCGGAATAAAATCAGAGCGTAATAAACGCGATGATAATATATACAACTCACTTCCTGAGCCCCACCCCCACCAGTCCTGCCGATCACACGTCGGTCATGGGGTGAGGTTTTCATCCCAGAACTTTGTGACCGAGGAAATGAGGTCTGACCTATGCATTTCGGAAGGGTTCTTTATTGTAAGAGCAGAGAGCATCTTCCCTATATAGAAGGATGTGTGTAAATGTACGAAGGATCCGAAGAGTGATCGGAAATCAATGGATAGACTGGTGTCTTTTTTCAACCAGATTAACTATAGTTAAAGTATTTATACCCCTCTATATACCCCTCTATATACAGAGCCTTGAAAAAGTATGTATACCCCTTGAAATTCCCCACATCTTCTCATGTTACACCCAAAAAACGTAAATGTATATTATTGGGATTTTATGTGAGAGACACAAAGTGTCACATAATTGTGAAGTGGAAGGAAAATGATACAAATAAATCTGTGGAAAGTGTGGGGGAGGGGCATTTGTATGGCGCCCCCCGGAGTCAATACTTTGTAGAACCCCCTTTCTCTAATTTTTGGGGGTCTCTACCAGCTTTGCACATCTAGAGAGGGACATTTCTGCCCATTCTTCTGTGTAAAATATCTCTGTCTCTGTCAGATTGGATGGAGAGCGTCTGTGATCAGCAATTTTCAAGTCTCGCCACAGATTCTCAATGGGATTTAGGTCTGGACTGTGACTGGGCCATTCTAACACAGGAATAGGCTTTGATCTAAACCATTCCATTGTAGCTCTGGCTGTACTTTAGGGTCGTTGTCCTGCTGGAAGGTGAACCCCCCCTCCGGTCTCAAGTCTTTTGCAGGTTTTCTTCTAAGATTGTCCTGTATTTGTCTCCATCCATCTTCCCATCAACTCTGAGCGGCTTCCCTGTTCCTGCTGAAGAAAAGCATCCCCACCACATGATGCTGCCACCATCACGTTTCACAGTGGGGATGGTGTGTTCAGGGTGATGTGCAGTGTTAGTTTTCCCCCCACAGTGTCATGTGACCAGAGCATCTTCTTCCACATGTTTGCTGTGTCCCCTCCCCCACATGTTTGCTGTGTCCCCCTCCCCCACATGTTTGCTGTGTCCCCCTCCCCCACATGTTTGCTGTGTCCCCCTCCCCCACATGTTTGCTGTGTCCCCCTCCCCCACATGTTTGCTGTGTCCCCCTCCCCCACATGGCTTCTCACAAACTACAAACAGGACTTCTTATGTCTTTCTCTCTCCAATGTCTTTCTTCTTGTCACTCTTCCATAAAGGGCAGATTTGTGGAGGCCACCACTAATAGTTGTCCTGTGGACAGATTCTCCCCCCTGAGCTGTGCAGCTCCTCCAGAGTTACCATGGGGCCTCTCGGCTGCTTCTCTGATGAATGCTCTCCTTGCCCGGCCCGGTCAGTTTAGGTGGACGGCCATGTCTTGGTAGGTTTGCGGTTGTGCCATAGTCTTTCCATTTTCCGATGATGGATTGAACAGAAGCTCCGTGAGATCTTCAAAGCTTGGGAGATTTTTTTTATAACCTCCCCCCCCTGCTTTATACTTCTCCACAACTTTATCCCCGACCTGTCTGGTGTGTTCCTCGGCCTTCATGATGCTGTTTGTTCACGAAGGTTCTTTAACAAACCTCTGAGGGCTTCACAGAACAGCTGTATTTATACTGAGATTACATGACACACAGGTGGACTCTATTTACTAATTAGGGGACTTCTGAAGGTGATTGGTTCCCCTAAATTTTAGTTACAAGAGTAAAGGGGGCTGAATACAAACGCCCCTCCCCCCCACACTTTTCACAGATTTATTTGTATAATTTTGCTTCCACTTCACAATTATGTGACACTTTGTGTCTCTCACATAAAATCCCAATAAAATACATTTACTTTTTTTTGGTTGTAACGTGAGAAGATGTGGGGAATTTCAAGGGGTATGAATACTTTTACAAGGCAATGTATGTAAGGAAGAATACCGTAGAATGGGGATCCAGGAATCTGATTGGATGTTAGAAGGGAAGGTGTCCTTTCTGTCACTTTATTAGGATTTATTCTTTTTTGTTCTTTTTCAACCAAATAAAGTCCGTTCTGTTGTGTCTTCCAGGTGCCCGTCCAGCAGTCACCAGCGGAGTCACTCGGTGCCGTGCCAGCCGGGAACTTCCACCCCCCAGCATGAAGAGTGAGTACATCACCGTACCGAGGGGGGGGGGGGGGGGTTCTGGTCAATGCCTGTTATTCCAAACCATGAATATTCATATAGAACTGCCCTCCTCCCCCATGACCATTAATATGGAGTTGCCCCCCTGCCACTGTGACCATTAGTATGGATCTGCCCCTCCTCCTATGGCTCTAAAATATGGTGTTGGCCCCCTCCTCCCATGACCATTAATATGAAGCTGGCCCCCCTACCATGACCATTAATAAGGAGTTGCCCCTCCTCCCATGACCACTAATAAGGAGCTGCCCCTCCTCCCATGACCATTAATATGAAGCTGGCCCCCTACCATGACTATTAATATGGAGTTGCCCCTCCTCCCATGACCATTAATATGGAGTTGCCCCCCTGCCACTGTGACCATTAGGTTGGATCTGCCCCTCCTCCTATGGCCCTAAAATATGGTGTTGGCCCCCTCCTCCCATGACCACTAATAAGGAGCTGCCCCTCCTCCCATGACCACTAATAAGGAGCTGCCCCTCCTCCCATGACCACTAATAAGGAGCTGCCCCTCCTCCCATGACCATTAATATGAAGCTGGCCCCCCTACCATGACTATTAATATGGAGTTGCCCCTCCTCCCATGACCATTAATATGGAGTTGCCCCTCCTCCCATGACCATTAATATGGAGTTGCCCCTCCTCCCATGACCATTAATATGGAGTTGCCCCCCTGCCACTGTGACCATTAGGTTGGATCTGCCCCTCCTCCTATGGCCCTAAAATATGGTGTTGGCCCCCTCCTCCCATGACCACTAATAAGGAGCTGCCCCTCCTCCCATGACCACTAATAAGGAGCTGCCCCTCCTCCCATGACC
This sequence comes from Rana kukunoris, assembly GCA_029574335.1. Classification (NCBI taxonomy): domain Eukaryota; kingdom Metazoa; phylum Chordata; class Amphibia; order Anura; family Ranidae; genus Rana; species Rana kukunoris. The sequence goes on from JAJQKJ010002813.1 coordinate 239,953, forward strand.
ACTAATAAGGAGCTGCCCCTCCTCCCATGACCACTAATAAGGAGTTGCCCCTCCCCCTATGGCCATTAATAGTGAGTTGGCCTCTTTTGTGACTTTTACATTCTTCTGGGAAGAATTTCTGTAGAATTTTGTGCCCATTTGTGAGGCCAGGTACCAATGATTGGATGAGAAGACCCGAGTCACGCAGCAGGCCCCACGTTGGGCGCCACTATATATAAGTGTAGTGGTGCACCGAAATTCTGGACCGAAAAACTGAAATTCAGAAAAACTAAAACCGAAATGGACCGTTTTGAAAAAAAAAAAACAATATTTTTTTTTTATATTTAATTGAATTCGACTTTTTCATTAATATCATAAACTTTAATAATTATGTATTTATTTTCACCCATCATCGGCCTATTTTCGGTCGATGATTTACGGTGGCACCTTTTTTTTCTATCGGCAACTGATACATATCGGTGCAATCCCTGCCAAAAAGAAGACCTTGCTCACAATTGGCATTCCAAATTATCCAAATTAACGCTGGACGGCATTTGATGGGGCAAACTGGCAGCACACTGGCGGCAATTGATGGGCACACTGGCAGCAACTGATGTGCACACTGGCAGCAATTAATGGGGCACACACTGGCGCCAATTGATGGGGCACACACTGGCGCCAATTGATGGGGCACTCACTGGCAGCAATTGATGGGGCACTCACTGGCAGCAATTGATGGGGCACACACGGGCATCAATTGATGGGGCACACACGGGCATCAATTGATGGGGCACACACGGGCATCAATTGATGGGGCACACACGGGCATCAATTGATGGGGCACACACGGGCATCAATTGATGGGGCACACACTGGCATCAATTGATGGTTACAGTAGCTGCGTTTGATATTTTTTTTTCTGTTTGTTTGCGCCCCCCAAAAATTTTGAGCACCAGCCGCCACTGTGTAGGACCCTTCACTGAAGTCACCTCATCGCCATCATTTGTCTATGTAGTGTATACTTGCACCTCTGCTGTGCTTCTACCTGGAAATGTGAAAAACGTGCTATTTCCTGGTCTGGGAGGTGCTACTGAACTGTGTGTGTGCAGTGAGGAACCAATCAGAGCGATGTGTGGTGCAGACAGAGTTAAGCACCTCGATGAGTGTAATTACAGGGCCTTACTATCGTTATAACTGGGACCGCAGCTACAGCGGGGCTAATCGTGGCCTGAATAATTAACGCCGCTCCGCGCTGCCCTCTTCATCTTCACAACGCCGCAAGCCTTTGAAGTCCGGCCATCAGACACCTTTCATTTTTAATTGGCTGACCCCGGGACCCCCAGCTGCCTCCACATAGAAGAAGTTTTTTATCTTCTCCGAGCCTAAACTTCATCCGTCCGTATGTCACATTCTTCCCCGGCTTTAATCCTCCGCTCTTACAATTCATTGGTTTATAGAAAAAATCAAATAATAAAATTTGTCATTCCTGGATCTGTGAACAGCCCCTTACCAATGATGGAATCCAGGGGTCTCCAGTGAGGGGTCCTTGTAGTCCTCCATCATTCATAGACATTGTAGACAATTGTGCTCTTCCATCACCATCTCCACCACCATCACCACCACCACTACCACCATCACCACCAACATCTCCACCACCATCACCACTACCACCACCATCTCCATCACCACCATCTCCATCACCACCACCAACATCTCCACCACCATCTCCATCACCACCACCACCAACATCTCCACCACCACTACCACCCCCATCACCACCATGATCATCACCACCACCAACATCACCACCACCACCATCATCTCCACCAACATCTCCATCACCACCATCATCATCACCACCATCATCATCATCACCACTACTATCACCACCATCATCATCATCACCACCACCATCATCATCACCACCACCACCACCATCATCATCACCACCATCATCATCATCACCTCCACCTAAACCACCATCACCACCACCACCACCCTGTACAAAGCCTGTTTCATAAAGACGAACTGCTGGGTGTGGAGGAACTTGAGGGCCTACACAGAACCCTGACCGCAACCCTATTGATCACCTTTGGGATGAATTGAAAGCCAGTTGTCTTTTTTTTGGTGCCCAATGTGGGCCCTGATATGCGAGTCGGGTCTCCTTATCCAACTTCAGGTGATCTCACCTTTGGGGTGAATTGAAAGCCAGTTGTAAGAGGAGATGAGGTCTCCTTATCCAACTTCAGTGCCTAACGTCACACACAAATGGGCACAAATTGTGGGAAGCCTTGCAAGAAGAGTGGAGCCAGCTCCATAAATGGCGTGACCCGTTTGGTGTGGAGGAACTGAAGTGTCCTGTACAGAGCCCTGATCTCATCCCTACTGATCAGCTTTGAGATGAATTGTAATGGGCCTTTTTTTGGGTGCCCAATGTGGGCCCTTATATGTGAGTCAAGTCTCCTTATCCAACTTCAGTGCTCAACCTCACAAATGGGCACAAATTGTAAGAAGTCTTGCAAGAAAAGTGGAGCCAGCTCCATAAAGTCATGGCATGACCACTTTGGTGTTGTGGATCTGGAGCCCTGACCTCAACTCCTTTGGGATGAATATGAATGCCAATTGCGAGCCCGTCTTAATTTTTTTGGTGCTAAATGTGGGGGCCGATGTGTGAGCCAGGTCTTCTCATCCAACATCAGTACCTGACCTCACAAAATGGGCACAAATTCCCACAGACTCCCTCCAAAATACTGTGGAAAGTCTTCTCAGAAGAGTGGAAGATATTAAAGCCACAATGGGGGCAACTCCATATTAATGACCATGGAGAGGCAGGGACAATCCCATATTAAAGGTCACGGGGGACAATCCTATGTTAAAGGTCATGGGGTACAATCCCATATTAAAGGTCATGGGGGACAATCCCATATTAAAGGTCATGGGGACAATCCCATATTAAAGGTCATGGGGGACAATCACATATTAAAGGTCATGGGCGACAATCCCATAATAAAGGTCATGGGGGACAATCCCATATTAAAGGTCATGGGGGACAATCCCATATTAAAGGTCATGGGGGACAATCCCATATTAAAGGTCATGGGGACAATCCCATATTAAAGGTCATGGGGGACAATCCCATATTAAAGGTCATGGGGGACTATCCCATATTAAAGGTCATGGGGGACAATCCCATATTAAAGGTCATGGGGACAATCCCATATTAAAGGTCATGGGGGACAATCCCATAATAAAGGTCATGGGGGACAATCCCATATTAAAGGTCATGGGGGACAATGCCATATTAAAGGTCATGGGGGACTATCCCATATTAAAGGTCATGGGGGACTATCCCATATTAAAGGTCATGGGGGACAATCCCATATTAAAGGTCATGGGGGACAATCCCATATTAAAGGTCATGGGGGACTATCCCATATTAAAGGTCATGGGGGACAATATCAAAATAATGGTCATGGGGGGGCAATCCCATGTTATTGCTCATGGAGAGGTGTGATGGTCAGGGTTCAGCAGACTTTTAGTCACTTAGAGTAGAAGGAAGAAACCTGACCATCACAGTAGAAGGAAAACAAAAATATTACCTGGTAAATGTTCTTTCCCCGTTGCTTTTATACTCCCGCGGACATTCTTGCAAAATTGCTGTGAAAATATGGTTTTCTTGTGGTCACGTGACCGCAAAGCACCAATGCTGTCCTCTTTCTCTCATGTTGTTTCGGGTTGGAGGCCGTGAACTCTCTGCCCGCCGACAACGCCCCGGAGCTGTGGACTCCGGCAAAGTGATGTCACTAATGAGATTGAACAGCGTTGTTGGCCAGCAGAGACACATGAACCAGCCTGAGTCTTGCAGTCATGTGACCACCCAGAAGAACTTGGAAAATGTGGATTTAGATGACGATCCAATAGAAAACAATCTGCAGGAGTATAAAAGTAATGGGGGGTGTGACGGTGCTAGCCACCAATACAAACGGAACGTCCCATGCTCTGCTTGAGTACTTCTGTCATATGCCACTTCCTATCAGTCTGGATATAGATATCAGATATTCCAACTGCTCACAACACACGCGAGACGAGACTTGTTTGTGTGCTGAAAATGGAGTGTTTATTAGAACCAAAAATACAACCTTATAAACAGTTAGAGGAGGTAACCAGAACATAAATTAACGTGAGCTAATTAACTAATCATTAACCCAGACGAGGTGACTCCGAGATATGACCTTTCAGGGTAGACGTCACGTCTCCCCGCACACCTGCTATACAATACACGTTATCATAAGTGTAAACACTGGACATCTTCACGCAATAGCAGGGTCAATTAGCACAGAGAACAGACAGATGGCTGGAGGTAATGGCATTAGCATCTAACAGTGTGAAGGAGTCACTCTTACAATTAACCCGTTGAGTTCAGAACCAACAACCAGTAAATAGTCCTACAGATATCCTGGAATATATTGTGGATAATAATTACATAATAATCCCATCTCAGGTAGTCCAAGATATAATTTCTCAGGCATCCTATGCCCCGCCCCTAGTGGACACACATAAGAGGGTCCAGTGATGTCCCGGGTGAGTCTGTCACAGGGGGTAATAACATGTATCAGGTATGTTGTTGTGTAGCCTTCCCTTGCAGTAAAGCCACCATCAAAGTTCTGAAGGCGATGTAGTGGGAAGCATGGAACATAGGCGTGCACACAGGGTGTGCCAGGTGTGCCCAGGCACACCCTAATTACCCTGTGCAGCACAAATTTCCCCTACTGTCCTGGTTTCCCCCTCCTCCCCCCCCCCCCACAGCGCCTCCGGCTTCCCTTCTCTCCTCTCCCGCTGGCTGTTGCTGCTGGGATGTTTTAGGATGAGTGGAGGAGAAAGAGGTCAGTAAATATGTAATTTAGTGGCCCCTTCCCTTTCTGAATGAACAATGTAAGTGATCGGTAGTGTGTGTGTGAGCTTTGGGGTGCCGCCCCCCCCCTTCGGTCCACCATGGTAGTGAACTGTGAGGATGATGAGGACACGCCTTGGTTCCCATCACCTGTATACACCAATGTTATATAATAATAATAATAACGGTAATAACAGTTTGTTTTTGTTTTTCCTTCAGACAAAAAGAACCAAAGAGACAGCCGGCCGCCCCTCCCCCCGGAGAGCTGACGGTGACGTATTTCTTCTGCGGGGAGGAGATCCCGTACCGGCGGATGCTGAAAACGCACAGCCTGACGCTGGGCCACTTCAAAGAGCAGCTCAGCAAAAAAGGAAATTATAGGTACGAAGCCAGCACTATTCCCGTGTAAGGATTTCCCTCCGACAGTGTGAGTGCAACTTACCCAACCCTACCTCAACCCCACCCACCATCACCAGACTCCACCCACCATCACCAGACTCCACCCCCATACCCATCACTGATTAGCCCAAATACAAAGGAGAAGAGTTTTTTTTTTTTACTTATCGTCTATAAATTGGCACCACATCCCCTTAATTGGTAACAATTGAAAAAACCTCAATGGGAATGGGATTTTTAAGGCAACAAATATAAAGCAACAAGGTCATAAAAAAGTATAAATGTATTACAGCACATAAATATTAGAAAAAACAATAACAATTATAAAACATTTCCAAAAAATAAAAGGCATGCGGTGACGGACAGTATTTTTGGGAAATGTTTTATAGTTACTATTGTTATTGTTTTTTACTAATATTTATGTGCTGTAATACATTTGTACTTTTTTATGACCTTGTTGCTTTATATTTGTTGCCTTAAAAATCCCATTGCCCTTCTTTCCCCCCCATTCGTTTCTTAAAAATCCCATTCCCATTGAGGTTTTTTCAGTTTATGATTGATTTAAGGGATGATGGCAACCACATGCTGCTGCACACGAGTTACATTTTTCTAATTGGTAACAATTTAGAAAAAGGAGGGGTTTGGGGATGTTGAAGGTGCAAAATTACAACAACATTTATATGAAAAAAGATTTATTAGTAAAAGTTAAAACATGACAGAATATAGAAAATCCATCCGATGATACAATACAGTTTCAAGAATGTGCAAGCTGAAAAAAAAATCTCTCTACATGTTTCGCCACGATTAGTAGCTTCCTCAGGGCATTTTCACCCCCTTCCTGCCCAGGCCAATTTTCAGCTTTCAGCACTGTCACGCTTTAAATGACACTCGCAAATAAAATTGGCGTCCTTTTTCCCCACAAATAGAGCTTTCTTTTAGTGGTATTTGATCACCTCTGCGTCATTTTTATTTTTTGCGCTATAAACAAAAAAAGAGCGACAATTAAAAAAAAAAAAAAAACAATATGTTTTACTTTTTGCTATTATAAATATCCCATTTAAAAAATAAAGTATTTTTTCTCAATTTAGGCCGATATGTATTTTTGGTAAAAAAAACAAACGCAATAAGCGTATAGTGATTGGTTTGAGCAAAAATTATAGCACCTACAAAATACTGGATAGATTTATAATGTTTTTTACTAGTAATGGCGGTTATCTGCGATTTTTGGCAGGACTGTGACATTATGGCGGATACATCGGACACTTTTAACACTATTTTGGGACCATTCACATTTATACAGCGAACAGTGCTATAAATATTCACTGATTACTGTATAAATGTGACTGGCAGGGAAGGGGTTAACACTAGGGGGCAAGGAAGGGGTTAAATGTGTTCCCTGGGAGTGATTCTTACTGTGGGGGGAGGGGACTCTAAAGGGCAGGAGACCGATCGGTGTACCTATGTACAAGGGACACACCATCGGTCTCCTCTCCCTGACAGGACGTGGATCTCTGTGTTTACACCCCATCATTACACACAGAGATCCTAATCCCTGGCTCTGTAACGGGCGATCGCGGGCACCTGGTGGACATCATGGCATCGGAGTGACACCTGAGTGACACGCCGGGCACAGCTTTTCCCCGATGCGAACCCGCGGCGGCGCGCAGGGAACTTGTAAACAGTAGGACGTCCAGGGACGCCCTCCCGGCAATTGAGCACCGCGCTGTAGACGTCTTTCGTCTATAGCGCCGGCGTGAAGTGGTTACATTTATCAGGCACTGTCTACTGGAAATAGAAAGAAAACAATACAGAAAATTACAAAACAATACAAAAATATGTATTTTTTTTAGATAAAGTACAAATTTGTACTTTATCTACAATTGTGTGTATTTTTGTATTGTTTTGTAATTTTCTGTATTGTTTTCTTTCTATTTCCAGTAGACAGTGCCTGTAACAGAACCCCAAATGGGACAGGGGTTAAATCCGTTTAAGATATTCCATTCCGAACCCAAGACAGCTATAGACACTCCACAGTCAGGCAAACGCACCCCAGTAACGAGACACAGCTCTGTTTGAGGTTCAAAACGAATAGACCTTTAATGAAAAAATCAGGCTCTTAAATACAGTTAGAGGAGGTAACCAAAACATAAATTAACATGAGCTAATTAACTACAAGCATACCCCACTTTTAAGTACACAATGGGACCAGAGCATGTTTGTAAAAGGAAAATGTACTTAAAGTGAAACAATATATTTTTTCACTTCTAGGGTGTAGTGGGGGGTCAGGGACTGTAGTGGGGGTGTCAGGAGCTGTAGTGGAGGTGTCAAGGGCACACTGGAACAGGGTGGGCTATGCTCTCTTTCTACCACAGCTGCAAAATGTCTGTACAGTACTTGTAAGGCACTTCACATACACTCGCGGGTATGTCCTTACTCGCGAGTATGTAAAGTGAGTGCACTTAAAGCGGGCTATGCCTGTAATCATTTACCCAGACAAGGTGACTCAGAGATATGACCCTTTCAAGGTAGACATTCCGGCTCCTCTCACCTGTTATACAATACACATTATTTTAGTAGACATCATTTACATGAGCTAATTAACTGCATCTGATAAGTTAGACATCTGACCTTTAGACTGTCTGTTAACTCACAATACACATTTATCATCAATAGCCCTTCACACAATACAGGGTCAATTAGCACAACACAATAAAAAGGTCTTAGGAGCCATCCTAGATTAATTTACATCACAGTAGCAGACGACATTAACGCCTAAGAGTCTGTGTTCCCACATTGAATGAGTCACTCTTTCAATTAACCTGTTGAGTTCAGAATCAACAACCTGTAAATAGTTCTTCCAGATCTCCTAGAATATATTGTGATTTACAGACCCATGTTAAAGCAATCCAAGATATGTCCATTATTTCCTGGCTCATACTTTTGTAAGAGCTTCTGGATTCCATGGGGGCCCTCCCGTTACTGTGCCTGATAAATTAAATTCTCCTGAGGAAGCTACTAGGCGTGGCGAAACACGTCGAGAGAATTTTTACACGTTTTTCAGCTTGCACATTCTTTGAACTACATTGTATCATCGGATGGATTTTCTATATTTTGTAATTTTTAACTTTTACAAATACATATTTTTTTCATATAAATGTTGTTGCAATTTTGCACCTTCAAAATCCCCAAACCCCTACTTCTTCCAAATGAGCCCAAATACAAACTGTCTGTGTTGCCCCACAGCAGGCATTCCTCTTCTTCTAGTTGATGTGGGGCAGCACACACATTTCATATTTCCTTTACTGTACTCATTTATCCAGCACTGGCCAACGATGTCATTACTGTGCATACTAAACCACGAGACCTCAATCGTAGTTGGTCACAATTGGCTGGATATTGAATATTGAAGATGTTAAAAGCTTCTTCGACATAAAAACAGAATGCAATGATCTGCAAATCTCATAAACACGGAATTTATTTCCAATTTGAAAACTTTTCAAATTTTTACTGAGAAAATGGATCATTTGAAGAACAAAAAAAAAAGAATCGGGCGATTGTGAAATTGATGGCAGAAACACGTCTCGAAAAAGTTGGGACGGCACCAAAAAAGCTGGCAAAGTAAGTGATCCTAACAAGGAAGAGCTGAACGAACATTTTGCCACTAATTTGGTTCATTAGCAACAGGCCAGTAACATACTGGGAATAAAAAGAGCATCTTAAAGAGTGGGAGTGTCTCAGAAGTAAAGACGGGCCGAGGTTCACCAATCTATGAAAAGCTGCCTCTAAAAATTGTCGAACAATTTCAGAACAATGTAAAACTGCAAAGACTTTAAACATCTCATCATCTACAATCCATAATATCATCAAAAGATTCAGAGTATCTAGACAAATCTCTGTGTGGAGGGGACAAGGCCGAGACGCAATATTGGATGCCGGTGATCTTCGGGCCCTCTGATGTCACAGCAATAAAACCAGGCATGATTTTGTGATGGACGTTGCCGCATAGGCTCAGGAATATTCCACAATCTCTGTCTGTGAACACAGCTTACCTTACAAATCCAGAAATACAAGCTAAAGCTCTATCATGGAAAGAAGAAACCATATCTGAACATGATCCAGAAATGCCACCGTCTTATCTGGGCCTGCGCTCATTATAAATGATCTGTTGCAAAGTATAAAACTTTTCTCTGGGCCAAAGCTCATTATAAATGGTCTGTTGCAAAGTGGAAAATTGTTCTCTGGGACAAAGCAAAATTATAAATGGTCTGTTGCAAAGTGGAAAATTGTTCTCTGGGCCAAACCTCATTATAAATGGTCTGTTGCAAAGTGGAAAATTGTTCTCTGGGCCAAACCTCATTATAAATGGTCTGTTGCAAAGTGGAAAATTGTTCTCTGGGCCAAACCTCATTATAAATGGTCTGTTGCAAAGTGGAAAATTGTTCTCTGGGCCAAAGCTCATTATAAATGATCTGTTGCAAAGTATAAAACTTTTCTCTGGGCCAAAGCTCAATATGAATGATCTGTTGCAAAGTGTAAACTTGTTTCCTGGGCCAAAACTCATTATAAATGGTCTGTTGCAAAGTGGAAAACATTGTGGTCAGACGAATGGAAATTTGACTTTATTTTTTGCAACCATGGGTGCTGCATCCTGCAGACTAAAGAGGATAGGGACCTTTCCGGCTTGTTATCAGCGCTCAGTTCAAAAGCAGGCAACCTCTCTGATAGTATTGGGGGGGGGGGGAGATACATATGGAATGGGCAGCTTGTACATCTGCAAAGGCACCATCAATGCTGAACACTATATCCAGGTTCTAGAGCAGCATATCCTCCCATCCGGACGACGTCTTTTTCAGGCAAAGCCTTGTATATCTCAGCAGGACAATGCTGGACCGCATACTGAATCCTTTCACCAATTGAAAATATGACAAAGAAGACCCAGGAGTGCTAAGCAGTTAGAATCCGATATCAGGCAAGAATGGGACAACCTTCCTCTCCCAAAACTCCAGCGACTGATCTCCTCCCTTCCCCGACCTTTACAGAGTGTTGGGAAAAGAAGAGGGGAGGCTACACTGTGCTAAACATGGCCGCGCCCCAACTTTTTTGTACTTTGCCAGCTTTTTGTTACCCTGTCCCAACTTTTTTGAGATGTGTTGCTGCCATCAATTTCTCAATGACCTGATTTATACATTTTTTAATGGTCTATTTTTCCTGTTTAAACATTTTGTATGTTTTCTATTTTCTATTGTTAATCCGGGTTTGAAATTTACAAATCTTTGCATTCTGTTTTAATGCAGATTTTAACAGTGCCCCAAACTTTTTGGAACTGGGGTTCTATTTTATATCCACACGGGTAGCACAAAATCCTTAAACCAATCACCATGGAGTGTGACCAAGGTAGATGGTCCAAGAACAGGATAAGAAGGGTGATCGCTGTGGAACCGATTGTTCTAGTTCGATCATCCCATCCTTGGTGTCAGGGTGTCTGCGTAGGTGTTAATCCTCCTAGTCACATGGCTGAAGAATTGTCCAATGTCCAGAGTAGAGATGTTAAAACGGCATAATATGTTGAAGACAGATGGTGATGAAAGCCTTCACCTCTGTTCAGGGGTGGTTGCTTCAGTTTGAAGTAGAAGGCATATTTCAGGCCTCTCACGAATCGATCCTCTCTGTTCAAAATCTGCACCTCGCTGACCTCAAAAGAATGTCCCTTTTCCTTAGGTTGTAGAAAAACAGTCTTGGCCTGTAGAATTTGCCCTCCTATGTTGGGTCTTCACCTGTAGAATTCGCAGTCCCATGCTGGGTCTTGACCTGTAGAAGTTGTCCTCCTTTGTTGAATATTGACCTGTCAAATTTGTCCTCCTATGTTAGATCTTTAGCTGTTGGATTTGTCCTTCTATATTGTGTCTCGACCTGTAGAATTTGTCCTCCCATGTTATGTCTCGACCTGTAGCATTGCAGAGTCTTGACCTGTTGAATTTCTCCTCTTATGTTGAATCTTGGCCTGTAAAATTTGTCTTCTTGTGTTGGGTCTTGACCTGTACAATCTGTCCTCCTATGTTGTGTCTTGACCTGAGAATGTGTCCTATGTTAAATTATGACCTGTGGAATTCATCTTCCTATGTTGAATCTTGATCTGTTGAATTTGTCCTCCTATCTTAGATCTTGATCTGTTGGATTTGTCCTTCTATGTTGGGTCTCGATCTTTCGAATTCGTCCTCCTATCTTAGATCTTGATCTGTTGTATTTGTCCACCTATATTGGGTCTTGACCTGTAGAATTTGTCATCTTGTGTTGGGTCTTGACATGTACGATCTGCCCTTCTATGTTGCGTCTTGACCTGTAGAATTTGTCCCATGTTAAATTATTATGACCTGTAGAATTTGTTTTATGTTGAATCTTGATCTGTCAAATTTATTCTCCTATGTTGGGTCTTGACCGCTAGAATTTGTCCTCCTTTATTGGGGCATTTGTTTGTTGGGCGGTTGCTTCATCTCTCCAGTGTACATACCGATCTTTGTAGTCCTCACTATACTGCAGTGCATATATACCAGGGGGCTTTCCTTGTGTTGTAAAGTTAGGTCTGCAAATACACGGGGAGTTTTCCCTGTGCTGAGTTCCCGGGTCTGTACACCCGCTGTGCCCCATTATGAGGGGTTCCCACCATCCCTGTGCTGAGTTCCCGGGTCTGTACACCCGCTGTGCCCCATTATGAGGGGTTCCCACCATCCCTGTGCTGAGTTCCCGGGTCTGTACACCCGCTGTGCCCCATTATGAGGGGTTCCCACCATCCCTGTGCTAAGTTCCCGGGTCTGTACACCCGCTGTGCCCATTATGAGGGGTTCCCACCATCCCTGTGAGATTTTAGGTTTTTATTATGGAGAATGTACCAGGAGGAGCCATATCCCCCCCAAGGTGGGAGGAGTCCTCATGAAACCATGGTGGGAGATCTTACCCCTGGAGTCTCTGGGAAATATTAGACACCAGCAGATAACTCCTTTTAGTAGACTTCACTCTACTTGAACTTTGGATAAACTGACCCTTTAACAGGTTATTTCTGATTGGTTGCTGTGGGTTCCTGCCTCCTCTGGGAATTCCATCATTCTTAGATCTTTATTGGGATTTAGAGGAATTGGAAGCTCTCGGCACATTGGAGGAGGGAGAATGGGGAACATTTTGGGCCATTACTATGAGGTTTGGCTTCAGGCTCCATCATATTTACCCCGTAGGATCCCAAGCACGTCGAGATCTTATGGGGTAAATGACCTCGCTATATCAAGATGCCACTTAACTCAACTCATATTACAGAGCGTTCCACTCATTGAAAGGTGCAGCCTTGGCTCCCCACGGTACATTTCAACCGGTGTGCCTGTTCCTAGGATAACCTCACCTGTGATAATAATCAGATCCTCCCCCTCCCCCCCCCCCCACCATAGACCTTTCTAATACATGTATTGATCCAGGATTGATGTTTGGATATTATGGGCTGTGAAATATTCCCTCCCCCTCAATGTCTCTCTTCTTCTCCCCCCGCAGGTATTACTTTAAGAAGGCCAGCCAGGAATTTGAGTGCGGCGCAGTCTTCGAGGAGATCCGCGATGACAACGCCTTCCTCCCCACCTACGAGGGCAGAGTGCTGGGTAAGGTGGAGCGTATCGACTGACGTCCCTGGTCACGTGTCCTGATCCGCGGCCCAGCAGGAAGAGTAAAACATGAAGGTCGATGCATCTGGTGAAGAGAAGAGACTTTACCATGGTGGACCTGGAAGCGCGATGGATCTGTGAAGATAAAATGTACTTTCGGTTTATTTATTGTATGGGAAGAGAGAACCACTATGAGCACCGCCTGTAAAACCGCAGAGGAGCTCCTGGAAAACGCTGGCGGACGGGCGGAACGGAGCGGCATACAGCATCGTGTTTGATATTTATTGACCTGGCAGAGCTTGCTGTGACCTTTTTGCTGCTTATCGATCGAGAGAGACTGTGGCGCTCCACCAATGATCTGCTCCGATGTCGGGTGGGAGGCAATCGCTGCTCCTGGTGCTTCCATTGATGAAAGTTACGGGGGTATTTTTGGGGTGACCACTGAAGCTCTTGCCTGTTCCTGTGTTGTCGCTCCCTCATGGCTTTCTGCCGCCAGTGTGATATGAGCCTTGGGGGGTTGTCGGGTTGACCTTCAGTACCTTTAGAGCTTCATTTCAAGAGGCACAGAACCCTTCCACAACCTCCTATCTGTATAAAAGAAAGGAGGGGCTAGTAGCTGTTTATAAGACAGGAGGGGCTTAGCTCAAAGGGGGAGGGGCTTAGCTGGGTGTGGCTCTATTGGTGGTGAAGGGTAAAGGACATCCGGAATGTGACTGGTCCAGGAGTAGCGTTGCCTGCCTGCCTGCTGTGCTGCAGGTCATTCCCCCCTCCCTCTGGCGCTCTCTAAGCTAAACAATTGAACTCAGTGCACGAGACTTTGTTAGGACTGAACAGTGTGGAACGGCCCAATCACGCGCCACCGTTCTGCCAGGAATTTCATGCTGCTTGTGAAACGTTGGCGTATTCTTTTGCGGCACTTTGCCACGGTGTCGCTGTGCCTTTTCTGTTTTCCTTTGTCGTCCCCTTTAATTTATTCCCCTTTCCCATTACCACCTCCCCCCCACCGTCATGTAACCTGACCAAATTCTCCAGTGTTTTAATTTATTTTCCGGTTGGGTCACGGGACAAATGGATTTTTCAAGACTTTCCCTTTGCAGACTCCAAATGTAATTGAGCATGGGTTGTGTACCAGGGGTGCCGGCTGTCCTAGAGACCTGTGCATGGGCTATATGACTGCAATGGTGGATCTTTTGGGTTCAGGATAGCACTATAATATGGGTGACACCTCAACCTCTTGCCTGACCTCAGCATCCCTGGAAGCTCCAATGCCCAATCACTTTAACAGTCATGGCCACCTTGGGACCTCCACCATCCCCAATGGGTAAAACCTCAACCTCTTGCCTGGCCTCAGCACCCTTGGAAGCTTCAATGCCCAGTCATGGCCACCTTGAGACCTCCACCATCCCCAATGGGTGACACCTCACCTTCCTGCCTGGCCTTAGCACCCTTGGAAGCTCCAATGCCCAGTCATGGCCACCTTCAGACCTCCACCATGCCTAACCTCTTGCCTGGCCTCGGCAAACCTGGAAGCTCCAATGCCCAGTTGCTCCCATGGTTGTCAACTGTCAGTAAATTCATGGACAATTTGTGAAATCTGTTCTTTTTACAAACTGTCCATGAATTCTCTAACAGTTGGCAACTCTGGCAACCCTTCTCTAACAGTTGGCAACCCTGGCTCCAACGTCCAGTCATGGCCACCTTGAGACCTCTACCATCCCCAAGGGGTGACACCTCACCCTCCTGCCTGGCCTCAGCACCCCTGGAAGCTCCCATGGTTGTCAACTGTCAGTAAATTCATGGACAATTTGTGAAATTTGTTATTTTTGCAAACTGACCATGAATTCTCTGACAGTTGGCAACCCTGGCTCCAATGTCCAGTCATGGCCACCTTGACACCCCCACCATCTGTGATGGGTGACACCAGACCTAACATGGTGGAAAGTCTTTGTAAATGGTCAGAGAGTGTTTTCTGGTTCCTTTCGGGGACGGTGTAAACAGACGTGTCCCGGCAATGGTGACATGACCTTTGCCCTTTAGACAGAAACCTCTACTCGGAGGGGGGCCGCCATTGCTGACCTCTTGTCAATGGCTTCAATATCCAACAGCTGAAGTTCTGACATTCAGGTCATGGACTCTCCGCCATTTTCAGGAGGTCAGCGTTGGCCGCCATCGTCGTCCTCTCAGAAAAGGTTTCTTGTAAAGGTGGATCTGTCATGCAGTAGTGAGGGATACTTTCCTCAGCCAATGACTGGGCCAAGGTTTAAGGCCCTTCATGTCTCCCAGAACATGGTTTCTCCCCCTCTGGGTGTACGCACATCATATTAGACCCCCAAGGACCCCTTCTGGGGTAGTCTGTCTGTATGATATGTGTGTAGATATTGCCCTCCCCCCTGTGTACAGTCCGGTATCCGTGCCTGGTGGTGAGCGATCACCGTTTATAGATATTACCCCCTCATCGGCAGGGTCAGAATCTCCCCTTCTTCTGCGAGGGGTTATTGTATATCATATATATATATATATAAATAAATAGAATATATGCCTCTTTTCATATGTAATTCCAGCTCTCGGCGGCCTGCGCAGCGTATGGTGTAAATGGTACCGGAACTATTCTGATGAAGAGATGTAGCATTTATTAAAAGTTTTCTATTTTTCAAATCGATCCTCGTCTCTTGTGTGTTGCAATCAGGGGGAGGTGCTATACGCAGTGGGTGGGGCTTAGCGCCTTGTTTTTCTTATTCAGGTAGATGTAAACCTTGTGTGTGATTTTTAATCCTGTATTCTGTCCCAGCATTGCTGGTCTCCTGCAGCCTTCTTTGGCCACTTCCTGTCTACATGTTCCGCATCATTGCTCGGGAGGGACCGCCTTCCTAATAGGGGCCCAATGACTGACAAGGGAAGCCCGTGAAGGAGGGCCAACAAACAGAAAGGAAGTTCTACTATTTATAATGGGAATTGACTACAATTAGCTGTGCTTGGCAACCAATCCACTTCTAGCTTTCATTTTTAAAGCTTAACTTAACCAAAAGAAAAGCAAAGCTGATTGGTTGCAATGGACAGCTGCTCCGGTTTTAGTTTCTTTCTCCCCCATCAGAAAATGAGCCCCTGACAACCTCCGGCAATAAAAACAACAGCTCAGTCATATAAACACACCAGGGTACCCCCCCAACTCCACACCACTGGAGTACCACCACACTCAGCACACATTCTGGTACCACCCAGCTCCACACCACTGGGGCACCAACACACGGGGGTAACCCCCTACACACCACTGGGGTGCCAACACACACGGAAGGAACCACCCAACTCCACACCACTGAGGTATCAGCACACAAGAGTACCCCCACACTCACACACATGTGGGTACCACCTAACTCCACACCACTGGGGTACCACCACACTCAGCACACATTCTGGTACCACCCAGCTCCACACCACTGTGGCACCAACACACAGGGGTACCCCCACACTCTACACCACTTGAGTACAACCACACTCAACACACATGCGGGTAACACCCAATTCCACACTACTGGGGGTATCCCCCCCACTCCACACCACGTAGCTACAACCACACTCAGCACACATGCTGGTACTACCCAACTCCACACCAGTAGGGGCACCCCCATACACACACCATGAGGTTTTCTCCATAACTATCCAGAAAATGTCACCCCTCCATGCTGTGAAATACAATCTCAAATGATTTAACTCTTCCTCAACCTATGAGATCTTCATGGGGTATTTCCAAATCATAGTACCAACCCAGATTGTGTGTTGTTGTGAGAAGGAGGGGGGATAATAGGTGAATGTGGAGTTAAACCATCTCAGATTCCAGCGGGGGTGGGGGGGTGGATTGGCTGATATGTATGGATTGGTTCTAAGGAAACCTTTTAAAGCCAATTTCAAATGAATTGTCTTCATCAACTATTCCCAACCTCATCATCCAAAACTGGAGGTCTGCAGACCATCTACTACCAGCACAGAGCCATCCATCGTCCAATAGCAGAAACAAGATCGCCGTATAGAAAGTTAAAATACACTCGTCTGAGCATAGGACTCATAAATTATGTCCAGTATCAGGATTTTAATAACTCCAGAGCCATAGCAATACACTGCCCTGACATAAATCCAATGAGTCTTCGAACGATGAGTCTCATCCATTCCCCTCAATCCCGGTATCAGCTATAATGGCCTTCTATGAATCCAAACCCACTCCATGAGTTAGCACACCATGAATCACCATTGACTCTGAGGAATCAGCGACCAATTGAGTCTGAGAACGATGAGTCTCATCCATTCCCCTCAGTCCTGGTATGATGGCCCACCATGGATACAAGACCACTATTGAAGGCCACTCCATGACTTAGCACACCATCAGCATTGACTATAAGGAATCAGCGATCGATTGATGTTAAACTGACTGGTGACCTCAGGGCCAGAACCTAATCTAGTCCCGCTGTTCGGTCACCGGGGTTAGCCGGCTGGTAGAATTATGGGCGTGTACATTGCAGACCATTTTCATTGGGAGAAGTCAGGATCACATTTTATTAAGGTTTGATTTACTAAGTGTTGATGTTAAGGGACCGGCTGCTAGACACTAAAGTCCGAGCTCTGCTCTGGTGTTGGGGTTTAGCACCCGGCTGGAGGCCCAGCAATGACCTTGAAGTTTCAGGATCAAATCTCAGCTACTACTTGTTGAATTTTTACTCCTTTATGACTTTTATTCTTGAAATAGTAGAACCAACACAGAAGTCCTTGAGCAGAGGCGAGTAGCTCAGTGGGTAAGAGCAGTAACCAGGGCGCCATGGACTTGAGTTCGAATCCTGTGGAGGCCCAGCAGCCAGCTAGAGGCCCAGCCATAGCCTCAGAACTTCAGGTTCAAGTCTCAATTCATGCTGTTTGCCTTTTTTTCTACTTCTTCATGACTTTTATTCTTGAAATAGTAGAACCAACACACAAGTCATTGAGCAGAGGCGAGTAGCTCAGTGGATAAGAGCAGTAACCAGGGCACCATGGACTTGAGTTCAATCCCCGTAGTCCCCAGGTCAAGTCTCTGAGAGAGTCGGGCGGAAGGAATCACTGACAGAGGCGGCATTGACTCAAGTTCATATCTCTGAGTGAGTTGGGCAGATGAGAATCACTCAGTGATGGAAGGACCGTAGACCCCCATTCATATCCTGCAGACCCCCCCATGCTCAAATCACTGAGTGGAAGCTTGGAGGCCATGGACAACCCACCAGTCTGCTCCAGTCCCAGGCCCCCCTGGCCTGTAACATGTATGGGCATCACCTTAGGTTGTGGACACCCCCTGCTTCTTCCGTCCATGGTCTGTGACATCACTGCAACATATATAAATAGAATGGGCTGTCTTACCGGGGCAGCCCATTCCAAACTCTTGTACTTAACAAAAAATTTCACTTTTCTGTTCCAACCATCCCTAATATATGGGCCCCCCAGGTACAACACCTGAGCCCCCTACTGGTAGGATATAGTAGTGGGCTTGAAACATTCCCCACTACCCTCTTCCACCAACAGGGGGATCTGGAACTCACCACCCTCCACCAGAGGGATTTGAACCCACAGCCTACATCACACCAGTCTGAGTCCTTACTCTCTGAGCCATCACCTGCACTCATACACCAAAGTGTTCGTTTCTAATAGTTCAGGTATTAATCTGCTGCAAATAAATAAAGAGACACCGAGCCTTGAACCTGCGACTCCAAAATCTCTATGGGGTCACTGGCTGACTACTAACCCTCAGAGCCACCTACCTGGCTGGAGGAGATGTCTGATTCAGATGGGTCTCAGTATCATCACCCGCATTGTACAATACAAAGGAGATAATGAGCTACCGGCCCCGGGATTCCATCTCACGTCTCCAGAACTTTCCACAGAACATAGGCAACCCAACTACCTGAGCCATGAGGATCTGCCAGGCAATGTTCTCATCCTTCTATTTCCTATACATCGGGTACAAGCAGAAATACCAGAGATATTCCAAGTCCCATCATCCAAAATAGAGGAGAATAAATATATTGCCATAAGTATTGGGACACCTCTCCAAATCATTGGATTCAGGTGTACCTCGGCATGCAGACAAATTCTACAAACATTTGTAGAAGAACGGGTCGCTCTCTGGAGCTCAGTGAATACAAGCGTGGTACCGGGATTGGTGGCCACCTGTGCAATAAATCCATCTGTGAAATTTTCTTGTTACTAAATTTTCCACAGTCACCTGTTATTATAACAAAGTGGAAGGACATAGGGGTGGGCTTGAGGCATTCCCCTGTACCCTCAACATGGGGGATCAGGAACCGCACAGCACCTGGAACTCACCACCCTCCACCAGAGGGATTTGAACCCACAGCCTTCATCACACCAGTCTGAGTCCTTACTCTCTGAGCCATCACCTGCACTCAGACACCAATGTGTTCCTTCTCATAGTTCCGGTATTAATCTGCTGCAAATAAATAAAGAGACACCGAGCCTTGAACTTGCAACTTAGGTTTTATATGGCCTCACCCTCTATGCATACATATACACACACACTGAACCCCCTAACATTTTCCACCAATGGAGATTCGGCGCGGCGCATCACCCGGGACCACAGGGATTCAAACGTAGGTCTCCGGCAGACCAATCACAGCTCTTACCACGTGAGCCATCTCTGCTTCATACTACTGAAGTATTAAAATGTACTCACCTTCTTACTGGGTGATGTAGAGGAAAAATATTCTAAGTCCCACTATCCAAAAATACTTTAGGGCCCACCATACAAAAATGATGAAGTCCCACTTTCGGTCTTCAGTAGAATGGACCTTTCCAATAGAAAGAAAGTCTTACTAGACATCTCATCCACAGAGATATTCCAGCCTAAGGAGTGTGCTCTTCCTTCTTCTTGTGGACTACATAGAATTACAAAAATTAAGAAGAATAAATAAAAAAAAAAGACTGAATACCACTCCTCTCCTCTCCAGTGAGCCTCATGCTGGCTGCCAACACCTCCACATGCGGATCAGAGCCTGGAGACCAGAAGCAAATGTCTCTCAATCTCATCACTAACCCCACACAACAGTCATCCTCGGGGGTCCACGCCAATAATATCAGGAAATGCATTTTACTGGCGCCAACATGGCAGCCTCTATGTGGTAGGATCTCCTCTTACCACATGGATGCCGCCATCGATTGGAGCCAGGAAAGGAAAATTACGGAATTTGATACAATCCTCCATTTTCCTGGAACCAACATGGCAGCGTGCTTGTAGTGGGGGGGGGGGGGGAGATACAACCACATGGAAGCTGCCATCGATTGGAGCCAGGAAAGGAAAGTTTCGGAATTTGATACAATCTTCATTTTTCCTGGAACCAACATGGCAGCGTGCTTGTAGTGGGGGGGGGGGGGGGATACAACCACATGGAAGCGGCCATCGATTGGAGCCAGGAAAGGAAAGTTTCGGAATTTGATACAATCTTCCATTTTCCTGGAACCAACATGGCAGCGTGCTTGTAGTGGGGGGGGGGGGGGATACAACCACATGGAAGCTGCCATCGATTGGAGCCAGGAAAGGAAAGTTTCGGAATTTGATACAATCTTCATTTTTCCTGGAACCAACATGGCAGCGTGCTTGTAGTGGGGGGGGGGGGGGGGGGGATACAACCACATGGAAGCTGCCATCGATTGGAGCCAGGAAAGGAAAGTTTCGGAATTTGATACAATCTTCATTTTTCCTGGAACCAACATGGCAGCGTGCTTGTAGTGGGGGGGGGGGATACAACCACATGGATGCAGCCATCGATTGGAGCCAGGAAAGGAAAATTTCGGAATTTGATACAATCTTCATTTTTCCTGGAACCAACATGGCAGCGTGCTTGTAGTGGGGGGGGGGGGGGGATACAACCACATGGAAGCTGCCATCGATTGGAGCCAGGAAAGGAAAGTTTCGGAATTTGATACAATCTTCATTTTTCCTGGAACCAACATGGCAGCGTGCTTGTAGTGGGGGGGGGGGGGGATACAACCACATGGAAGCTGCCATCGATTGGAGCCAGGAAAGGAAAATTACGGAATTTGATACAATCTTCCATTTTCCTGGAACCAACATGGCAGCGTGCTTGTAGAAGGGGGGGGGGGGGGATACAACCACATGGATGCCGCCATCGATTGGAGCCAGGAAAGGAAAGTTTCGGAATTTGATACAATCTTCATTTTTCCTGGAACCAACATGGCAGCGTGCTTGTAGTAGGGGGGGGGGGATACAACCACATGGATGCAGCCATCGATTGGAGCCAGGAAAGGAAAGTTTCGGAATTTGATACAATCTTCCATTTTCCTGGAACCAACATGGCAGCGTGCTTGTAGTGGGGGGGGGGGGATACAACCACATGGAAGCTGCCATCGATTGGAGCCAGGAAAGGAAAGTTTCGGAATTTGATACAATCTTCATTTTTCCTGGAACCAACATGGCAGCGTGCTTGTAGTGGGGGGGGGGGATACAACCACATGGATGCAGCCATCGATTGGAGCCAGGAAAGGAAAATTTCGGAATTTGATACAATCTTCATTTTTCCTGGAACCAACATGGCAGCGTGCTTGTAGTGGGGGGGGGGGGGGGGATACAACCACATGGAAGCTGCCATCGATTGGAGCCAGGAAAGGAAAATTACGGAATTTGATACAATCTTCCATTTTCCTGGAACCAACATGGCAGCGTGCTTGTAGAAGGGGGGGGGGGGGGGGATACAACCACATGGATGCCGCCATCGATTGGAGCCAGGAAAGGAAAGTTTCGGAATTTGATACAATCTTCATTTTTCCTGGAACCAACATGGCAGCGTGCTTGTAGTAGGGGGGGGGGGATACAACCACATGGATGCAGCCATCGATTGGAGCCAGGAAAGGAAAATTTCGGAATTTGATACAATCTTCATTTTTCCTGGAACCAACATGGCAGCGTGCTTGTAGTGGGGGGGGGGGGGGGATACAACCACATGGAAGCTGCCATCGATTGGAGCCAGGAAAGGAAAATTACGGAATTTGATACAATCTTCCATTTTCCTGGAACCAACATGGCAGCGTGCTTGTAGTGGGGGGGGGGGGGGGATACAACCACATGGATGCAGCCATCGATTGGAGCCAGGAAAGGAAAGTTTCGGAATTTGATACAATCTTCATTTTTCCTGGAACCAACATGGCAGCGTGCTTGTAGTGGGGGGGGGGGGGGGATACAACCACATGGATGCCGCCATCGATTGGAGCCAGGAAAGGAAAGTTTCGGAATTTGATACAATCTTCATTTTTCCTGGAACCAACATGGCAGCGTGCTTGTAGTGGGGGGGGGGGGGATACAACCACATGGATCCACATGGATGCCGCCATCGATTGGAGCCAGGAAAGGAAAATTTCGGAATTTGATACAATCTTCCATTTTCCTGGAACCAACATGGCAGCGTGCTTGTAGTGGGGGGGGGGGGGGGATACAACCACATGGAAGCTGCCATCGATTGGAGCCAGGAAAGGAAAGTTTCGGAATTTGATACAATCTTCATTTTTCCTGGAACCAACATGGCAGCGTGCTTGTAGTGGGGGGGGGGGGGGGATACAACCACATGGATGCCGCCATCGATTGGAGCCAGGAAAGGAAAGTTTCGGAATTTGATACAATCTTCATTTTTCCTGGAACCAACATGGCAGCGTGCTTGTAGTGGGGGGGGGGGATACAACCACATGGATGCCGCCATCGATTGGAGCCAGGAAAGGAAAATTTCGGAATTTGATACAATCTTCCATTTTCCTGGAACCAACATGGCAGCGTGCTTGTAGAAGGTGGGGGGATACAACCACATGGAAGCTGCCATCGATTGGTGCCAGGAAAGGACAATTTCAGCATCCGATACAATTTTTCTGTTTTCCTGGTGCCAACATGGCAGCATGCTTGTAATAGTCGGTGATACTACCACATGGATGCCGCCATGCACTGGAGCCAGTAAAGGAAAATGACAGAATTTGATACAATTTTCCATTTTCCTGGCACCAAGATGGTAGCATGCTTGTAGTAGTCGGAGATTCTACCATATGGATGCCGCCATGCATTGGAGCAGCATGCTTGTAGTAGTCTGTGATACTGCCAGGAAAAGAAAATTACAGTAAGTATATGATACAATTTTCCATTTTCCTGGCACCAAGATGGCAGCATTACTTGTAATGGGAGGGGATACTACCACAGGTTTCCCGCCATAGATTGGTGCCAGGAAAAGAAAAATTATGGTAAGCATATGATAAAATGTTACATTTTCCTGGCGCCAATATATATACAGTAGAACCTTAGATTACGAGCATAATCCGTTCCAGGAGAATTCTCGTAATCGTAAGCACTCGCATATCGAAGCGTGTTTCCCCATAGAAGTCAATGGAAACTTCAATGGCATGCAATACTGCATGTGGCCAGAGGTGGGGGGCCTCGGAAACACCCGGAAACTGAGTATTCCCGAATGGCTCTGATCGGCTCTGGCACCCCCATCTCTGGCCAAATGCGGTACTGCAGGCCCCATTGGCTTGAATTCTGCTAGTTGTGCAAGAGAACACACACAAACCGAGTCAGAATGTTTTCCAAAAAGTTACTCGTCTTTTAAAATGCTCATTAACCGCGTTACTTGTAAACCGAGGTTCCACTGTATATACACACACACACACACCACCCCAGGCACTGCACAGTACATGGACCCCCTAGTGGTGGGACTAGGTAGTGGGGTTTGACATGTTTCCCACCATCTTGTTCCACCATCAAGGGGTCCAGGTACTGCACATGGGACCACACAGCAGGCTTGCTCGGGGGTTTTAAATTTAGTTCTCCAGCAGACCAATCACAGCTCTTACCCAGTGAGCTTTTTTTTTTTACTGCTTCACACCAACCTACCTACTTAATGTCCGACTTCAGGACTGAGTACTAAAGGTGCTAAAGTATATATAAAAAAATAAAAAATAAATAAAGGAACCGGATTATTACATTTCTGATGGCGCTCCCCGCCTGGCTGCTCAGATCACACACTAAACAACAAGAATGTCATCAACTCTACAATTACTACTAAACTATTTATTAATGTGAACAATGCAAACAAATACAAATAAAAACAATAAATCTAATATAATAAAAAAAAACACAATAAATCTAATATAATAATAAAAAAACACAAGAAATCTAATATAATAAAAAAAAACACAATAAATCTAATATAATAATAAAAAAACACAATAAATCTAATATAATAATAAAAACAATAAATCTAATATAAAAAAAAAACACAATAAATCTAATATAATAATAAAAAAACACAATAAATCTAATATAATAATAAAAAAAAAACACAATAAATCTAATATATAAAAAAACAATAAATCTAATATAATAAAAAAAACAATAAATCTAATATAATAAAAAAAACAATAAATCTAATATAATAAAAAAAACCACAATAAATCTAATATATTCAAAAAAAAACAATAAATCTAATATAATAAAAAAAACAATAAATCTAATATATATATATAAAAAAAAAATCTAACATAATAAAAAAAAACCACAATAAATCTAATATAATAAAAAAAAACACAATAAATCTAATATAATAAATAAAAAACTGATAATAAAAAACTGCAGCAAAATCTGAGTTGCCTCCCAAGACCCCCCAAGAAGCGGAGCCATATTACTGGGGTAATAGGCCGGTTCTGTCCGTCTGATTGGGGACCTTCTGGAGGAATTGGGTATAGAAGTTGGGCCCTTTTCTGGGACCCGGATATTTTGTTTTTCGCCTCTCAGGCCCTGAAATGAAAACGTAATGTTAAAAGTCTGATGTGAAATCGTCCACATTTAAAAGCATTAAAGGGTTAAAAAAACATATTCTTTGCAGTCTTGGTCCCATTGGGGCACAGGTGTCAAACACAAGGCCCGCCATGCGGAATCTGGCCCTCCAGGCCATTTCATGTGGCCCTTGCACCTCTGGTCCTCTTCCAGACCCTGCACTTTCTGCTTTAATGCAATGCATCCAGCTTCTTCCCTGCAGCAGCATAAGGGGGGGGGGGTGTGATGTAAGGGAGAGTGGGGTGACTTAACTTCTGATGGTGGGGGGGCTCTTGACATCCAATGTAAGGGGAGGGGATGCGCTGGACATCTAATTTTACAGATAAAACCGGCCCTTCTGAGGGCCATCATAATGCTGATGCGGCCCACCATGACATTGAGTTTGACACCCCTGCTTTAGGGGAATTTTCCTTCACTTCTGAATAAAACTGAATCTGGACTTCAGAAGTTCTACTTTGGGCTCTTCCCAGTAATCTACATAGACAGCAAGTCCAAAATTAGCAGCTGCAAGTCCATAAGGTCTGCAGGCTTGGGGCCCTCTCCAGGAACCCCGATTAGGCGCCTTTCACCCCCCCCCCCCCCCCCTAAGCGGGTGATCACTACAGAAGAGTATTCAGCTACATTTTGGCATTATTTCCCCAGGAACAGTTCTCACAGTCATGTTGGTTAACCCAGCAGAAGGTGGTGGGAAAAATGTCAACTCTTAAAGCCTGGTCACCCCCAACTCTCCTGTCAATGGCTCAACTAACATGAGGATGTAGGGTGACCACATTTCCAAACTACCATTCAGGGACACCCTCCCTTCCCAAAAACCAGCTGGTGGTGTAACGAATCACAGCACATTGATTGGACACAAGAGGTGGGATTCATGATTTCTCCAATTACAAGCAGGGGGGCGGGGATTGTGCTCCTCCAGGCATTCCCAGCCAGGGCAAGTACTGTCAGTAAGTAAAGCGGTGATGTGGCTCCTTTTTTGGGGGCATCGGATTGGCCCGGGGGGGGGGTGGCTGTGTCAGTTTTATTCCACAACACTGTATTGTCCTGGAATGAAGGTGCCCAGGACAGAACTGCAAAATGCGGGACACGTGGTCACCCCAATGAGGATATATGCGCACAGCCAGTGGAAACACGCGTTTACACAAGAAGACACGTTACCCCTTGTATAAGGTGACCAGATTTTTAAAATGAAAGCCGGGGACATATTTTTTTATTGGCAAATGCTAAACAATTTTATACGCATATTTTCCTCAAATTATATATGCAGTCAGTGGTGTAGTGTGGGTTGTCAGTGCCCGGGACAAGGCAATAAATTTGCACCCCTGCCAGACTTTTAGCACTCCCTGAGTCCCTTCAACTAGTACAGTAGTACTGACCAACTTGATTCCTACACTGGCATACCTGACCACTGCACTAAACTATCTGATTCCTACACTGACCTACCCAATTTCTACACTGACCACTATACTGACCTACCCAATTCCTACACTGACCACTATACTGACCTACCCGATTCCTACACTGACCACTGTACTGACCTACCCAATTCCTACACTGACCACTATACTGACCTACCCAATTCCTACACTGACCACTATACTGACCTACCCAATTCCTACACTGACCACTATACTGACCTACCCAATTCCTACACTGACCACTGTACTGACCTACCCAATTCCTACACTGACCACTATACTGACCTACCCAATTCCTACACTGACCACTATACTGACCTACCCAATTCCTACACTGACCACTATACTGACCTACCCAATTTCTACACTGACCACTATACTGACCTACCCAATTCCTACACTGACCACTATACTGACCTACCCGATTCCTACACTGACCACTGTACTGACCTACCCAATTCCTACACTGACCACTATACTGACCTACCCAATTCCTACACTGACCACTATACTGACCTACCCAATTCCTACACTGACCACTATACTGACCTACCCAATTCCTACACTGACCACTGTACTGACCTACCTGATTCCTACACTGACCTACCCAATTCCTACACTGACCACTATACTGACCTACCCGATTCCTACACTGACCACTGTACTGACCTACCCAATTCCTACACTGACCACTATACTGACCTACCCAATTCCTACACTGACCACTATACTGACCTACCCAATTCCTACACTGACCACTATACTGACCTACCCAATTCCTACACTGACCACTATACTGACCTACCCAATTTCTACACTGACCACTATACTGACCTACCCGATTCCTACACTGACCACTGTACTGACCTACCTGATTCCTACACTGACCTACCCGATTCCTACACTGACCACTACACTGACCTACCCGATTCCTACACTGACCACTATACTGACCTACCCGATTCCTACACTGACCACTGTACTGACCTACCTGATTCCTACACTGACCTACCAGACCACTACACTGACCTACTAGACCACTACACTGACCTACCTGATTCCTACACTGACCTACTAGACCACTACACTGCCCTACCCGATTCCTACACTGACCTACCAGACCACTACGCTGACCTACCCGATTCATACTGACCTACCAGACTACTACACTGACCTACTAGACCACTACACTGACCTACTAGACAACTAACACTGACCAACCAGACCACTACACTGACCTACCTGATTCCTACACTGACCACTACACTGACCTACAAGACCACTACACTGACCTACCTGATTCCTACACTGACCTACTAGACCACTACAATGACCTACCCGATTCCTACACTGACCTACCAGACCACTACACTGACCTACTAGACCACTACACTGACCTACCTGATTCCTACACTGACATACCAGACCACTACAATGACCTACCCAATTCCTACACTGACCTACCAGACCACTACACTGACCTACTAGACCACTACACTGACCTACCTGATTCCTACACTGACATACCAGACCACTACACTGACCTTCCCGATTCCTATACTGACCTACTAGACCACTACACCGATCACTACACTGACCTACCTTATTCCTATACTGACCACAACATTGACCTACCCGATTCCTGCACTACTCACACTCCCCCCCCCATATAAACAGTGTAGATTGGTTGATTATGCTAGCCTCCATGATAATCCATCGGAGCAGGGCTCCCCAGCACCAGGTACTGGTCCCGACACCAAACCACTCCTCAGTATCCCATGCCAAGAGCTTCACCAATAGCCGCCGTATGCTCTGCACCGCCCCTCCCCTGTACACACACACACACACACCAGAGGGATCATGGGGGACAGGCTGGACCACTAAAGTCACTGGGCGGGGGTGGGCAATCCAGCACACTTGGGGGAGGCACAGTTATGATGTTGCGCCCCCCCAAATGTTGCACTCGGTGTGAGTGTACCAGATGCCCTTCCCATGCCCCTGCAATCTGGGGACAAATCCGGGGACAGACTGGCACCAGGGACAGGGTCCTCAATGCGGGGACTGTCCCTGGAAACCGGGGATGTCTGGTCACTCTACCCTTGTAGGCACCTGCTTATACACCGGTAGTACTGCTTCAGGGCCGATCCTAGGCAGGGTGCACGGGGTGCTCCGCACCCAGGCGCCGAACCTCCAAAGTGCTCCCCTCCCTCCTCCTTGTCTGTGTCCAGAGGCGGAGCGCATGTAGCGGGTGCTGCGGTTCCCCATCCCACTTGATCTCTCCGCTGGCCACTGACAAGAGCGCATACCTCCCGCTGTCCCCAGAATCCGGGCCGGGTACCACAGCGGAGCCACGTACCAGAACACGTTCCGGTACTAGACTTCACTAATTAATTCTGTCCGGTGTGCATGGAGCAGTCTCCTGTCTGCCCCGCCCCCTCTGCGTGTGTCAGCTCTTCTATCATAGACGATGCGATGAGAGGCTTCTGGGTTGGCCGGAGCTGCTGCCAATCATCCCGTACACTCCCAGAAATGCTCTCCGAGTGCCACCCTCCAAGTGACCAAAGATGCCACGTATGCCCCGCCCCCTGTAATGTGCTTCTGCTCCCAGCGCGCCCGAGCTACAGGGATCTAATGGACAAGTACTGATCTATGGGGACACCTGATGTGGGGGGGGCACTGATGGGGGACACCTGCTGTGGCGGCCTCTGATGGGGGCAACTGCTGTGGGGAACTCTGATGGGGGGCAACTGCTGGGGGGCTCTGATGGGGGACACCTGCTGTGGGGGGCTCTGATGGGGGCAACTGCTGTGGGGGGCACTGATGGGGGACACCTGCTGTGGGGGGCTCTGATGGGGGCAACTGCTGTGGGGGACTCTGATGGGGGGCTCTGATGGGGGGCTCTGATGGGGACACCTGCTGGGGGGTTCTAATGGGGGACACTTGCTGGGGGGTTCTGATGGAGGACACCTGCTGGGGGGTTCTGATGGAGGACACCTGCTGGGGGGGACTCTGATGGGGGACACCTGCTGGGGGGGACTCTGATGGGGGACACCTGCTGGGGGGCTCTGATGGAGGACACCTGCTGGGGGGGACTCTGATGGGGGACACCTGCTGTGGGGGGGCTCTGATGGGGGCAACTGCTGTGGGGGGCACTGATGGGGGACACCTGCTGTGGCAGGCTCTGATGGGGGCAACTGATGGGGGCAACTGCTGTGGGGGCTCTGATGGGGACACCTGCTGGGGGGTTCTGATGGGGGACACCTGCTGGGGGGGACTCTGATGGGGGAGGACTCTGATGGGGGACACTAATGAAGACTTCTTAGGGGAGCATCTCTGTGTTTGAGTTGTAGCCATAGAAACATGTGTAAAGGGGAGGAGTTAGTAAGATGACCATGCCCGTGTGGGGGCACCAGAAATATTTCTGCACCCAGGCGCCTCTGACCCTAGGATCGGCCCTGTACTGCTTGGTGTTTATGGTGATAGGACGCTGGTCTGGTTACACGGCACTGGTGAACGGGCAATACCATGGATACACAGTAATGAAGGTTATATACGACACTGGCAATGATCAATCACCGTGATGTTGGTCTTATTTATGCAATGGAGCAAAATGGCCGCGTGTCATCTACAGCTGGTGTCGGAATTCTGCATGGTCAGCAGCAGGTGGTTTCGGGATATCGGACATTATACACCAACGCAGAGTCCATTTATCAGAATGGGAATTACAAGGAAGAAGTTGTCTAATTTGTCGCCGTTTCGTTGAACTTATATTCATATGTATGCGCAAAATCTTCTCAACTGAATTTTTTTTGGTCTTGGGAAAAAAAAAAAAAACTTGCATGGAATTGGTGTGCAAACACTTGAAACTGTGTGCCAGCTTCTTTTTTTAGACGCAGTTCCCTGCGCCCTCCCCCCCTCCTTCTCTGCAAGTGGTATTGTGTGAAGTTTAATTGCACGCCGGCGACATGTAAAAAACAAACATTCGTCCGTCTCTTCAATCCCCGCAAAACCGCCATGGCGTCAGCCGCCGCGCTTCCTTCCATCCCTGCCTTCCGTTTTCGTCTTCCCGCGCCCTTCGCGTCCATTGATTTGCGAGCAAAGTCGAGACTTTCTGTGCCGGGTTTTTTTTTTTTCCTAAGTAGATCAGTCAAACTTTCACTTTTCCGCCAAAGGGAGCCGCGTCAAGCCGAGTTCACAAACGCCCGCGCCGAATCCTCGAGTCAAGGAAGCCGCAGGCGTCCGCGCCGCTCAAAAGAAGTTTTAAAATCGATAGATTCATTTAGATTTTTCCTTCCTTCCCCTCCTCCTCCAGGATCGGAACCCGTCTGATGCCGCCATCTCATATCTCTGTTTTAATTGAGTTTGATTAGGTCACTTTGTAACGGGTCGGTAAGTGGACATCAACCGTTCGGCGGAATAAAAGGCCGTTTTGAAGTTGGCCCATCAAAGGCTTGAAAGCTGACGTGATATTGCATATTATTTTGCAGCTATTAAAATGGATCACACTGTGCAAAGTCGCTCTTCCCGGCAAGATAAATGTTTCAGAGGCAGCTTGAGTCCGTTCCCTGTTCCACGCTTTCCTTGCATCGTTATCCGGCGCGGGAACCCACCCACCTGTGCGCGCCGGTCTGCTGCAGACAAGAAAGTGTCTCGGAGTGTTCTGACAGCCTGTTGTTTAACTTGAGATGAAAGGATGTTTTGGATCTTCTCTTAAAAGTGAACGAGAAGCAAATATTGCCACTTCAATTCTAACGAGCTCGACGGCGCGAATCATTAAGACGAGAGCGGAACCGGCCAGATTGAGGCGGATGAAGGAGACGAGGATCTCGAAGACGCGGAATGAAGGAACGCACTCACTAATAATTTTTGGGCTGTGAGAATTTGACGACTTGCCCCCCCCCCTGCCCCTTTTGATAATCACACACGGTGGCAATTAAACGCTCTGTGGACGCCATGTTTAAAATTGTGGGTTCCGAGACTTTTCCTGTACAGCGGGAAGTCCCGATACAGGTGGCGACTGGTTCTTAACATTTTTGGGGGGGACGCAAACTGAAAAAAAAAATACCCATCAATTGCAGCCTCACTGTGCCCATCAAACGCAGCCACTGTGCCCATCAAACACAGTCACTTTGCCCATCAAACGCAGCCACTGTGCCCATTAAAGCCACTGTGCCCATCAAATGCAGCCACTGTGCCCATCAAACACAGTCACTTTGCCCATCAAACGCAGCCACTGTGCCCATCAAAGCCACTGTGCCCAAACGCAGCCACTGTGCCCATCAAACACAGTCACTTTGCCCATCAAACGCAGCCACTGTGCCCATTAAAGCCACTTTGCCCATCAAATGCAGCCACTGTGCCCATCAAACACAGTCACTTTGCCCATCAAACGCAACCACTGTGCCCATTAAAGCCACTGTGCCATCAAATGCAGCCACGCTTGAGTGCTTCCGTCATATGCCGCTTCCTATCAGACTGGATATAGATATCAGATATTCCAGCTGCTCACAACACACAACGAGACGAGACTTGTCTGTGTGCTGAACATGGAGTGTTTATTAGAACCAAGAATACAACCTTATATACAGTTAGAGGAGGTAACCAGAACATAAATTAACATGAGCTAATTAACTACTCATTTACCCAGACGAGTTAGACGTTGCGTCTCCTCTCACCTGCTATACAATACACATTATCATAAGTGTAAACATAGGACATCTTCACACAATAGCAGGGTCAATTAGCACAGAGAACAGAGAGATGGCTGGAGGTGAGGACATTAGCATCTAACAGTATGACTGAGTCACTCCTACAATTAACCTGTTGAGTTCAGAATCAAAAACCAGTAAATAGTTCTTTACAGATATCCTGGAATATATTGTGGGTAATAATTACCGGTACATAATAATCCCATCTCAGGTAGTGCAAGATATAATTTCTCAGTCATCCTATGCCACGCCCCTAGTGGACTCTCACACCTATTAAACGCAGCTCCTGTGCCAATCAAACGCAGTCCTAGACCTCCTCTGTAACTCAAAACATGCAACTTGTAGAATTTATTAAACGTCACCTATGGAGATTTTAAAGGGTAAAAGTTTGTCGCCATTCCACGAGCGGACGCAATTTTGAAGCGTGACATGTTGGGTATCAATTTACTCGCGGTAACATTATCTTTCACACTATAAAAAAAAATTGGACTAACTTTACTGTTGTATTATTTTTTAATAAAAAAAAGTATTTTTTCCCAAAAAAAGTGCGCTTGTAAGACCGCTGCGCAAATACGGTGTGACAGAAAGTATTGCAACGACCGCCATTTTATTCTCTAGGGTGTTAGAAAAAATATATATATATATATATAGAATGTTTGGGGTTCCAATTAGAGGGAAGGAGATGGCAGTGAAAAAACACATTAGAACTGCTGTTTTTTGCTACTTGTAATGTAATGTAACCTGTAATGCCAACGGCCGCCACAAGACGGCCACTACTAGATACCTTCTGCAGGGCTCAGCTTCTTTTTGTGAAGGCCGCAAAGCCGCGGCCTCAATTACCGGCCATCCCGCGCCGGACGGAAATTGAGGCCGCGGTTTTGCGGCCTTCTGCAGGCCTCAGCTTCCTTCTGTGAAGACCGCAAAGCCACGGCCTCAATTACCAGCGGGCGCAGGCCCACCGCGCCGGACAGTAATTGAGTCCGCGGCTTTGCGGCCTTCTGCAGCCCTAAGCTTCCACAGACACCAGGTCACAATTTCTTGTCGCAATTGCGACCCGGCGCCCGGATTTTGTCGAGGCCTGCCTTACCATCCACCTGTACTTGGAGGATGTTAAAAAAAAAAAAAAAGCCAGGAGGCCGAGCGAGCGCAGCGAAAACGTAAGGGCGACTGGCCACTTACAGCGAATTCCACATCGCCCCCCGGACCTGTTGCTACAGCTGATCAGGTTCGATGATTTCCGTCGGCTCGGATGGCGCATGCGCAGTCAAGGGGGGAACCATACCGATAGGAGGAACCATATCGGCAGATCACCGGGTCTCTCTAGTTCGCTGATAACTGTTCATCAGGAGCGACACTTCCCCGAGTTGAGCGTCGCGTAGCAATGTCAAGGAAGACGGTTTAATAAAGGCGTCCTCCCTCAACAAACGCTCGAAAATCTGTTCCACTTCTCTACGAGGAAATGGAATTCCATCCTCAGATGTGTTGATCCCTCAGCCAGTCCTCATTAGTATTCGGCCCCCCGCTGGGAATGATATCCCCCGTCCGCGGCTGATTTCTAAGCGGTAACGTTGTGTGAAAGGCGAATCGTTGTCATAATTAATAGAAGAGACGGGCGAGCGCGAGCTTGGCGCTTCTTTTCATGTTTCTACCCCATAATGTCATTAGTTCCAGCGAAGCCTAATCCCCCGGAATCCCAGGCATCCTCCTTGATGACACCCGCCTTCTGTCCAACAAAGAAAGCAAACAGGAAAATTCCCGCATACCAGCTGCAGCTCACAACCCCGACGCGCCGCCACGTCACCCTGAGAAAAAGCGCTCGCTGTGATTGGCCAGCGGTGTGTTCCTACATCAATGGGGGTCTGCAGAGGACTTCTTCCTGATCTCCTTATCATTATTAGTGAGAAGATGGATAGAAGGGAAAAACTATACCTTCCACTTACTAAGTATCCTATGGCATCCCATTTATAGCATGGGGAGGGGCTTCTTAAGAATTCCCAGAATCCTCTCTGCGTGCGTGCCATGTGAAGGGGTTCAGGCGGTGGCGTGCGTGCCATGTGAAGGGGTTAAGGCGGTGGCGTGTGCGCCATGTGAACGGGTTCAGACGGCAGTGTGCGTGTCATGTGAAGGAGTTAAGGCGGCGGCGTGCGTGCCATGTGAAGGGGTTCAGGCGGTGGCGTGTGTGTCATGTGAAGGGGTTCAGGCGGCGGCGTGCACGCCATGTGAAGGGGTTCAGACAGCGGTGTGCGTGTCATGTGAAGGAGTTAAGGCGGCGGCGGCGTGCGTGCCATGTGAAGGGGTTCAGGCGGCGGCGTGCATGCCATGTGAAGGGGTTCAGGCGGTGGCGTGCATGCCATGTGAAGGGGTTCAGGTGGCCGCGTGTGTGCCATGTAAAGGGGTTAAGATGGCGGGGCGGTGTGTGCCATGTGAAGGGGTTCAGACCGCAGTGTGCGTGCCATGTGAAGGGGTTCAGGCGGCGTGCGACCGTGCGTGCCATGTGAAGGGGTTCAGGCGGCGGTGTGTGCCATGTGAAGGGGTTAAGGTGGTTATGGCGTGTGTATCATGTGAAGGGGTTCAGGCGGTGGTGTGCGTGCCATGTGAAGAAGTTAAGGTGGCGGCAGCGTGTGTGCCATGTAAAGGGGTTAAGGCTGCGGCATGCGTGCCATGTGAAGGGGTTAAGGCGGCCGGGGTGGCGTGTGTGCCATGTAACGGGGTTAAGGCGGCAGCATGAGTGCCATGTGAAGGGGTTAAGGCGGGGGCGTGCGTGCCATGTGAAGGGGTTAAGGTGGTGACGACGTGTGTGCCATGTGAAGGGGTTCAGGCGGTGGTGTGCGTGCCATGTGAAGGAGTTAAGGTGGCGGCGGCGTGCGTGCCATGTGAAGGGGTTAAGGAGGCAGCATGCGTGCCATGTGAAGGGGTTAAGGTGGTGACGGCGTGTGTGCCATGTGAAGACACATCTGCTCCCCTCAGCCGCTGCACTGATCGTAATTTCCCGCCGTCCTCCATTTATGGAGAGGATTTCTGATCTCTTTCAGACTCAAACATGAAAAAACAAGTTTACAAGCAATAAAGACGGCGACTTGGAAAAGCGAGGGAGAAGGAACGGCTCTTCACTGGACGAGGCTTTATTATCGTCTCTTTGATCCGCGACGCTTCTCTTCAATCAAAATCATCACCGGACTCTTTATAAAGGAGAAAAGAGAAAAAGGAAATGAATAAAACACCTAAAACGCACCTTTTCTGGGACTCGGTTGTGATTGGCCCCAACGATGGTGAGGACCTTTATTAGGAGTGATGGGAGATTACAGGCCACGCCCCTATGAAGCACCGGATGGCGCTCTTCACACGCCGGGATCCCGTGGCGATATTCCGCCTTTTGTTTTGAAGTCTGGGTGCTCCTTTGAAATTTGCATTTCCCATTCAGAGGCAATGAGAGTCATCCTTGTGGCGGAGTGGATTTACCCTAAATATGCCGGCGCACACGCTTGGGGGGGGGGGGCTGGGGGATGCGATGCGCTGACGGGTTCCTCCAAGACCTCCCCCTATCCTGAACCCAACCACAGGTTCCTCCGAGACCTCCGCCTGTCCTGACCCCAACCACAGGTTCCTCCGAGACCTCGGCCTGTCCTGAACCCAACCACAGGTTCCTCCGAGACCTCTGCCTGTCCTGAATCCAACCACATGTTCCTCCGAGACCTCAGCCTGTCCTGAAGCCAACCACAGGTTCCTCCGAGACCTCGGCCTGTCTTGAACCCAACTACAGGTTCCTCCGAGACCTCTGCCTGTCCT
Organism: Rana kukunoris; assembly: GCA_029574335.1. Classification (NCBI taxonomy): domain Eukaryota; kingdom Metazoa; phylum Chordata; class Amphibia; order Anura; family Ranidae; genus Rana; species Rana kukunoris. Next base: position 275,622 of record JAJQKJ010002813.1, read on the forward strand.
GAATCCAACCACAGGTTCCTCCGAGACCTCGGCCTGTCCTGACCCCAACCACAGGTTCCTCCGAGACCTCGGCCTGTCCTGAACCCAACCACAGGTTCCTCCGAGACCTCTGCCTGTCCTGAATCCAACCACATGTTCCTCCGAGACCTCGGCCTGTCCTGAAGCCAACCACAGGTTCCTCCGAGACCTTGGCCTGTCTTGAACCCAACTACAGGTTCCTCCGAGACCTCTGCCTGTCCTGAATCCAACCACAGGTTCCTCCGAGACCTCGGCCTGTCCTGAACCCAACCACAGGTTCCTCCGAGACCTCGGCCTGTCTTGAATCCAACCACATTTTGCTCCAAGACCTCCCCTATCCTGAACCCAGCCACAGGTTCCTCCGAGACCTCCGCCTGTCCTGAACCCAATCACAGTTCCCCCTGGACCTCCATTTGTCCTGAACCCAACCACAGGTTCCTCAGAGACCTCCGCCTGTCCTAAACCCAATCACAGTTCCTCCTGGACCTCCATCTGTCCTGAACCCAACCACAGGTTCCTCTGAGACCTCCGCCTGTCCTGAACCCAACCACAGGTTCCTCCGAGACCTCCGCCTGTCCTGAACCCAACCACAGGTTCCTCCGAGACCTCCGCCTGTCCTGAACCCAACCACAGGTTCCTCAGAGACCTCTGCCTGTCCTGAACCCTGAACCCAACCACATTTTGCTCCAAGATCTCCCCCTATCCTGAACCCAACCACAGGTTCCTCCAAGACCTCCGCCTGTCCTGAATCTTCTGCAAATGCAGCATGTGTTTTTAGAGCATTCTGCAGACAGGAGCAAAAATGCAGAGGTGTGACTGGAGCTCAGACACCAAATACATTCTGCCTCAGTGGGCTTCACCCTGCAATTGATTTCAGAAGCAATGCTGACTGCACTACTGTACAGGACACGCCACGGTGACAACATGAGACATCACTCAGATGAAATCCCTTCCCAGGAAATGAGCCGCACTTTGCATTTAAAGAGCAACGCACACGCCTTCCGCTTCCCTAATAGACGCCGACCCCAAAAGTGCGCGGCGGAAATCAAAGAGCCCCAACAATGAGCGATTGAAGAGCTCATCTGAAAGTCGGCGAACGATAAAAAAAAAAAAAGAAAAATCCAGCGCCCAAAGAGAAGAAAAGTTTACAAATTTACAGGAGGGGGAGAGGAGGGGGAGGGGGGGGGCAGGAAGAGAATGGAAATATTCGGCAATTTCTCTGAGATTAAGATAAGACGGGCGACCTCTCCGCCGCAGATCATTCCCCAGCATGATCTGTTGATGAATGGAGGAGATTGCGCTTTGAAATGACACACAGAAATAAAGAACATATGGGCGACGGATGTAAGCGACGCAAGCTGCGGGAAGAAAGGCTGCCAGCGCCTCAGATGTCTTTGTGATCTCGCCGGCGAAATATTTTAATGTGCGACGTCTTCCTATAGTGGATAGAGAGGGTCAGAACTCCCCGGGGCGCCCCATTTACATTCTAATCACTCCGCATTCATCCCGTCCCCACAAGAAGCGCCGTCACCAACGCCGTCGCCGTATCGCTAATATATAGGTATGGGGGGGGGGGCCCAGGATACAATGTATACATTATAGGGAGCGACGCTCTGCATGGTGGAATACTCTGCACTATGTATGGGGGGCCCAGGATACAATGTATACATTATAGGGAGCGACGCTCTGCATGGTGGAATACTCTGCACTATGTATGGGGGGCCCAGGATAAAATGTATACATTATAGGGAGCGACGCTCTGCATGGTGGAATACTCTGCACTATGTATGGGGGGCCCAGGATACAATGTATACATTATAGGGAGCGACCCTCTGCATGGTGGAATACTCTGCACTATGTATGGGGGGGCCCAGGATACAATGTATACATTATAGGGAGCGACCCTCTGCATGGTGGAATACTCTGCACTATATATGGGGGGGGGGGCCCAGGATACAATATATACATTATAGGGAGCGACCCTCTGCATGGTGGAATACTCTGCACTATGTATGGGGGGCCCAGGATACAATGTATACATTATAGGGAGCGACGCTCTGCATGGTGGAATACTCTGCACTATGTATGGGGGGCCCAGGATACAATGTATACATTATAGGGAGCGACGCTCTGCATGGTGGAATACTCTGCACTATGTATGGGGGGCCCAGGATAAAATGTATACATTATAGGGAGCGACGCTCTGCATGGTGGAATACTCTGCACTATGTATGGGGGGCCCAGGATACAATGTATACATTATAGGGAGCGACCATCTGCATGGTGGAATACTCTGCACTATGTATGGGGGGCCCAGGATAAAATGTGTACATTATAGGGAGCGACGCTCTGCATGGTGGAATACTCTGCACTATGTATGGGGGGGCCCAGGATACAATGTATACATTATAGGAAGCGACCCTCTGCATGGTGGAATACTCTGCACTATATATGGGGGGGGGGCCCAGGATACAATATATACATTATAGGGAGCGACCCTCTGCATGGTGGAATACTCTGCACTATGTATGGGGGGCCCAGGATAAAATGTGTACATTATAGGGAGCGACGCTCTGCATGGTGGAATACTCTGCACTATGTATGGGGGGCCCAGGATACAATGTATACATTATAGGGAGCGACGCTCTGCATGGTGGAATACTCTGCACTATGTATGGGGGGCCCAGGATACAATGTATACATTATAGGGAGCGACGCTCTGCATGGTGGAATACTCTGCACTATGTATGGGGGGGCCCAGGATACAATGTATACATTATAGGGAGCGACCCTCTGCATGGTGGAATACTCTGCACTATGTATGGGGGGCCCAGGATACAATGTATACATTATAGGGAGCGACGCTCTGCATGGTGGAATACTCTGCACTATGTATGGGGGGCCCAGGATAAAATGTGTACATTATAGGGAGCGACGCTCTGCATGGTGGAATACTCTGCACTATGTATGGGGGGGCCCAGGATACAATGTATACATTATAGGAAGCGACCCTCTGCATGGTGGAATACTCTGCACTATGTATGGGGGGCCCAGGATACAATGTATACATTATAGGGAGCGACGCTCTGCATGGTGGAATACTCTGCACTATGTATGGGGGGGCCCAGGATACAATGTATACATTATAGGGAGCGACGCTCTGCATGGTGGAATACTCTGCACTATGTATGGGGGGGCCCAGGATACAATGTATACATTATAGGAAGCGACCCTCTGCATGGTGGAATACTCTGCACTATGTATGGGGGGCCCAGGATACAATGTATACATTATTTTTAGGGAGCGACACTTAAGGCAGTGCTGAAAAATAATTGCGGCCACACAAAATATTCACACTTTGGGACCCAATTTGGACATTTTCACTTAGGGGTGTCCTCACTTTTGTTGCCAGTGGTTTTAGATATTAATGGCTGTGTGTTGAGTTATTTGTCATACAAGCTGTACACTCACTACACAACATTGGAGATTCAAAGACCCCTCCCCCTGTGTACACCCCTCCCACCCGTGTACACTCACTACACAACATTGGAGATTCAAAGACCCCTCCCCCTGTGTACACGCCTCCCACCCGTGTACACTCACTACACAACATTGGAGATTCAAAGACCCCTCCCCCTGTGTACACGCCTCCCACCCGTGTACACTCACTACACAACATTGGAGATTCAAAGACCCCTCCCCCTGTGTACACGCCTCCCACCCGTGTACACTCACTACACAACATTGGAGATTCAAAGACCCCTCCCCCTGTGTACACCCCTCCCACCCGTGTACACTCACTACACAACATTGTAGATACAAAGACCCCTCCCCCTGTGTACACGCCTCCCCACTGTGTACACCCCCCCATATACACTCACTACACAACATTGTAGATACAAATACCCCTCCCCCTGTGTACACCCCTCCCCCCCTGTGTACACCCTCCCCCCCTGTACACTCACTACACAACATTGTAGATACAAAGACCCCTCCCCCTGTGTACACCCCTCCCCCCCTGTGTACACTCACTACACAACATTGTAGATACAAAGACCCCTCCCCCTGTGTACACCCCTCCCCCCATGTACACTCACTACACAACATTGTAGATACAAAGGCCCCTCCCCCTGTGTACACCCCTCCCCCCCCTGTACACTCACTACACAACATACAAAGTGTAATTTCTTCAGTGTCGTTACATGAAAAGATACAAGAAAGGATTTACACAAATGTGACTGAGGGGTGTACTTACTTTTGTGAGATATTGTGTATGTATGGGGGGCCCCAGGATACAACGTATACATTTATAGGGAGTGATGTTCTGCAGATCTGTAGAGAGGTCAGTGGTGGAATAATCTGCAGAATATATCATACATGTCCTGGTTCAGTGCTGGCCCCTCCCCCCATCATGTGATACCCCGGCAGGCAGAGTGGGACCCCCTGCTATAGGATGACACAAGTGGGCGGAGTTGGGAACTCAGGTGTGGACGATGGGTGTCCAGTAGAGGGACCATCTTGGCGGTTTGGCTCTCCAGCGGAGGTATCAGTTTTGGGTGGAGCGGAGTGATCAGGGAATCGCCCTTTGGGAATTATTTGCCCCCCCCCCCCCCTCAGAGGAGAGGCGGTCCTGCCAGGCAGCGGCGGTGTCTCCGTCTTCTCATTGCTGAGATTTCCTGGCTGAGCCCCTTTATACTTCCTGTACGGTGTGTGGGGGTGACAGGTGCGCGCTCTACCACCATATACAAGAATCCCAAATTAAGTGCGAGGGCCCGGCGGGGGGGGCGGCTGTGCCGCTGCGCGGAGTGCGATGATTGATACGGCGCTGACACATGGCACGGCTGGGTGCTCCAGCTCTGTAACAAACAAAAGGCACGCGGGGGCCCCTCTAGCCGCTCTGCTCCCCCCGACATCAAAGGAGAAGGGGCTTATTAGCATTTTTAATGAGGTGCCGGACAGCCGCGGACCCCCCTCCCACCAGGAGCACCGCGGGCAGAGCAGATAAAAGACTCAGCCGATCCCTTCGCTCCCACAAACGCCATTCTCGGGGTCCGTAGACGAACGTGAAATGATTTGATTTCCTTTTATTGTCTAAGCAGGTTTACATTTCCAAGGCGACGAGAAGGTAAAAAATTACCAGCGCAACCCCAAGACGCTCCGCCCCCCACCAAAAAAACATGGCGGTATCCCTGGGACAGTCACTTCAAGGGACATGAGGTCATTGGATACATTGTAACCTGAGAAAAAATGGCGGAATCCCGGAGGCAATCCCTTCAAGGGACATGAGGTCATTGGATACATTGTAACTGAAGAAAACATGGCGCGTCCCTTGAACTGCACGAGACGGGAGTCGGGGCTTGCACCAGTACGAGCCAGGGGGGGGGGTCGGGGCTTGCACCAGTACGAGCCGGGGGGAGTCGGGACAAGCACAGTGTGAGCACAGGAAGCATCCTCAGGACAAGCAGTGTGTAAGGGCAGGAAGCGTCCTCAGGACAAGCACAGCGTGAGCGCAGGAAGCGTCCTCAGGACAAGCACAGCGTGAGCGCAGGAAGCGTCCTCAGGACATGCACAGTCAGAGAGGGAAGGAAGCGTCCTCGGGACATGCACAGTCAGAGAGGGCAGGAAGCGTCCTCAGGACAAGCACAGCGTGAGCGCAGGAAGCGTCCTCAGGACAAGCACAGCGTGAGCGCAGGAAGCGTCCTCGGGACATGCACAGTCAGAGAGGGAAGGAAGCGTCCTCGGGACATGCACAGTCAGAGAGGGCAGGAAGCGTCCTCAGGACATGCACAGTCAAAGAGGGAAGGAAGCGTCCTCAGGACATGCACAGTCAGAGAGGGCAGGAAGCGTCCTCAGGACAAGCACAGTGTGAGCGCAGGAAGCGTCCTCAGGACAAGCACAGTGTGAGCGCAGGAAGCGTCCTCAGGACAAGCACAGTGTGAGCGCAGGAAGCGTCCTCAGGACAAGCACAGTGTGAGCGCAGGAAGCGTCCTCAGGACAAGCACAGTGTGAGCGCAGGAAGCGTCCTCAGGACAAGCACAGTGTGAGCGCAGGAAGCGTCCTCAGGACAAGCACAGTGTGAGCGCAGGAAGCGTCCTCAGGACAAGCACAGTGTGAGCGCAGGAAGCGTCCTCAGGACAAGCACAGTGTGAGCGCAGGAAGCGTCCTCAGGACAAGCACAGTGTGAGCGCAGGAAGCGTCCTCAGGACAAGCACAGTGTGAGCGCAGGAAGCATCCTCAGGACAAGCAGTGTGAGCGCAGGAAGCGTCCTCAGGACAAGCACAGTGTGAGCGCAGGAAGCATCCTCAGGACAAGCAGTGTGAGCGCAGGAAGCGTCCTCAGGACAAGCACAGTGTGAGCGCAGGAAGCATCCTCAGGACAAGCAGTGTGAGCGCAGGAAGCGTCCTCAGGAGAAGCACAGTGTGAGCGCAGGAAGTGTCCTCGGGACAAGCAGTGTGAGGGTAGTAAGCGTCCTCGGGACAAGCACAGGAAGCGTCCTCGGGACAAGCACAGGAAGCGTCCTCGGGACAAGCACAGGAAGCGTCCTCAGGACAAGCACAGTGTGAGCGCAGGAAGCGTCCTCGGGACAAGCACAGTGTGAGCGCAGGAAGCGTCCTCGGGACAAGCACAGTGTGAGCGCAGGAAGCGTCCTCGGGACAAGCACAGTGTGAGCGCAGGAAGCGTCCTCGGGACAAGCACAGTGTGAGCGCAGGAAGCGTCCTCGGGACAAGCACAGTGTGAGCGCAGGAAGCGTCCTCGGGACAAGCACAGTGTGAGCGCAGGAAGCGTCCTCGGGACAAGCACAGTGTGAGCGCAGGAAGCGTCCTCAGGACAAGCACAGTGTGAGCGCAGGAAGCGTCCTCAGGACAAGCACAGTGTGAGCGCAGGAAGCATCCTCAGGACAAGCAGTGTGAGCGCAGGAAGCGTCCTCAGGACAAGCACAGTGTGAGCGCAGGAAGCATCCTCAGGACAAGCAGTGTGAGCGCAGGAAGCGTCCTCAGGACAAGCACAGTGTGAGCGCAGGAAGCGTCCTCAGGACAAGCACAGTGTGAGCGCAGGAAGCGTCCTCAGGACAAGCACAGTGTGAGCGCAGGAAGCGTCCTCAGGACAAGCACAGTGTGAGCGCAGGAAGCATCCTCAGGACAAGCAGTGTGAGCGCAGGAAGCGTCCTCAGGACAAGCACAGTGTGAGCGCAGGAAGCATCCTCAGGACAAGCAGTGTGAGCGCAGGAAGCGTCCTCAGGACAAGCACAGTGTGAGCGCAGGAAGCATCCTCAGGACAAGCAGTGTGAGCGCAGGAAGCGTCCTCAGGACAAGCACAGTGTGAGCGCAGGAAGTGTCCTCGGGACAAGCAGTGTGAGGGTAGTAAGCGTCCTCGGGACAAGCACAGGAAGCGTCCTCAGGACAAGCACAGTGTGAGCGCAGGAAGCGTCCTCGGGACAAGCACAGTGTGAGCGCAGGAAGCGTCCTCGGGACAAGCACAGTGTGAGCGCAGGAAGCGTCCTCGGGACAAGCACAGTGTGAGCGCAGGAAGCGTCCTCGGGACAAGCACAGTGTGAGCGCAGGAAGCGTCCTCAGGACAAGCACAGTGTGAGCGCAGGAAGCGTCCTCAGGACAAGCACAGTGTGAGCGCAGGAAGCGTCCTCAGGACAAGCGCAGTGTGAGCGCAGGAAGCGTCCTCAGGACAAGCACAGTGTGAGTGCAGGAAGCGTCCTCAGGACAAGCAGTGTGAGCGCAGGAAGCGTCCTCAGGACAAGCACAGTGTGAGCACAGGAAGCATCCTCAGGACAAGCAGTGTGAGCGCAGGAAGCCTCCTCAGGACAAGCACAGTGTGAGCGCAGGAAGCATCCTCAGGACAAGCAGTGTGAGCGCAGGAAGCGTCCTCAGGACAAGCACAGTGTGAGCGCAGGAAGCATCCTCAGGACAAGCAGTGTGAGCGCAGGAAGCGTCCTCAGGACAAGCACAGTGTGAGCGCAGGAAGTGTCCTCGGGACAAGCACAGTGTGAGCGCAGGAAGCGTCCTCGGGACAAGCACAGTGTGAGCGCAGGAAGCGTCCTCGGGACAAGCAAAGGAAGCGTCCTCGGGACAAGCACAGGAAGCGTCCTCAGGACAAGCACAGTGTGAGCGCAGGAAGCGTCCTCGGGACAAGCACAGTGTGAGCGCAGGAAGCGTCCTCGGGACAAGCACAGTGTGAGCGCAGGAAGCGTCCTCGGGACAAGCACAGTGTGAGCGCAGGAAGCGTCCTCGGGACAAGCACAGTGTGAGCGCAGGAAGCGTCCTCGGGACAAGCACAGTGTGAGCGCAGGAAGCGTCCTCGGGACAAGCACAGTGTGAGCGCAGGAAGCGTCCTCGGGACAAGCACAGTGTGAGCGCAGGAAGCGTCCTCGGGACAAGCACAGTGTGAGCGCAGGAAGCGTCCTCAGGACAAGCACAGTGTGAGCGCAGGAAGCGTCCTCAGGACAAGCACAGTGTGAGCGCAGGAAGCATCCTCAGGACAAGCAGTGTGAGCGCAGGAAGCGTCCTCAGGACAAGCACAGTGTGAGCGCAGGAAGCATCCTCAGGACAAGCAGTGTGAGCGCAGGAAGCGTCCTCAGGACAAGCACAGTGTGAGCGCAGGAAGCGTCCTCAGGACAAGCACAGTGTGAGCGCAGGAAGCGTCCTCAGGACAAGCACAGTGTGAGCGCAGGAAGCGTCCTCAGGACAAGCACAGTGTGAGCGCAGGAAGCATCCTCAGGACAAGCAGTGTGAGCGCAGGAAGCGTCCTCAGGACAAGCACAGTGTGAGCGCAGGAAGCATCCTCAGGACAAGCAGTGTGAGCGCAGGAAGCGTCCTCAGGACAAGCACAGTGTGAGCGCAGGAAGCATCCTCAGGACAAGCAGTGTGAGCGCAGGAAGCGTCCTCAGGACAAGCACAGTGTGAGCGCAGGAAGTGTCCTCGGGACAAGCAGTGTGAGGGTAGTAAGCGTCCTCGGGACAAGCACAGGAAGCGTCCTCAGGACAAGCACAGTGTGAGCGCAGGAAGCGTCCTCGGGACAAGCACAGTGTGAGCGCAGGAAGCGTCCTCGGGACAAGCACAGTGTGAGCGCAGGAAGCGTCCTCGGGACAAGCACAGTGTGAGCGCAGGAAGCGTCCTCGGGACAAGCACAGTGTGAGCGCAGGAAGCGTCCTCAGGACAAGCACAGTGTGAGCGCAGGAAGCGTCCTCAGGACAAGCACAGTGTGAGCGCAGGAAGCGTCCTCAGGACAAGCGCAGTGTGAGCGCAGGAAGCGTCCTCAGGACAAGCACAGTGTGAGTGCAGGAAGCGTCCTCAGGACAAGCAGTGTGAGCGCAGGAAGCGTCCTCAGGACAAGCACAGTGTGAGCACAGGAAGCATCCTCAGGACAAGCAGTGTGAGCGCAGGAAGCCTCCTCAGGACAAGCACAGTGTGAGCGCAGGAAGCATCCTCAGGACAAGCAGTGTGAGCGCAGGAAGCGTCCTCAGGACAAGCACAGTGTGAGCGCAGGAAGCATCCTCAGGACAAGCAGTGTGAGCGCAGGAAGCGTCCTCAGGACAAGCACAGTGTGAGCGCAGGAAGTGTCCTCGGGACAAGCACAGTGTGAGCGCAGGAAGCGTCCTCGGGACAAGCACAGTGTGAGCGCAGGAAGCGTCCTCGGGACAAGCACAGTGTGAGCGCAGGAAGCGTCCTCGGGACAAGCAAAGGAAGCGTCCTCGGGACAAGCACAGGAAGCGTCCTCAGGACAAGCACAGTGTGAGCGCAGGAAGCGTCCTCGGGACAAGCACAGGAAGCGTCCTCAGGACAAGCACAGTGTTAGTACACTTTACAAATATTTTGCCATTAGAAAAGGGTTGCAGAATCCGTTCACCGCACTCCATGGACAATACAATTTCTGGTTCTGCTCACAGAGTACGCTGCAAAGACACTCCGTATATCAGACTGTCCACCATGACAATGACCCAAAACTAGCTACAGATTATGGCAGCACGGCCCCTTTAAAAGTCGCCACCTTAGGCAGCTGCCTAGAGGGCCTATAAAATATACATTATCAGCTGGATAAGACTCAACAGGGTGGACACACACACAATCACAGCAAACACAACCAATGTGATTATCCCCCCCCCCTCCCCCCACCTGTTCGTCATTATAGAACTCTACTGCATTGCCTGGTCAAATCTTAGTGGCCATTTTAGGCTAATGGGGGCTTAAAAGTGGCTGTATTCTATGGGGACCCCAAACAGGAAGTCACTTGTGCACAGGAACCCCCCAACCTGATATTCACTCCCTAGGGAGACAGTGATGTCCCTTATACAATCCGGCCACTAACGGGCCGTCCGGACACTTTTCCGCGTATCCGCAGAACAATGGCGCGGCTCATTTCCGGATACCCTGCTTTATATATTTTCTTTATATCTATTAAAAAAAAAAAAAAATGCTCATAATTACAAAGTGTTTCTTCTGTGGCACATCAAAGCCTCGGCATTAAGAAGACAAGAAGATCCCTTCAAAGAATTCACACAACTGGGGGTCCCACTTCAAACGCCTGTGTTTTCCTGGGGGCGAGTCCCCCTTCTGTGCCGGATTTTTTTTTGCTCGGGGACAATTTTCTTCTTTAAAGAATTTCACAGCAGTGATGGCTCATCTTTTAACCCCTCCGCCGCCGCCGCCAGCCCCACACCGCGCAGCGAGGGGAACCAGGCAATTCCGCTATCTCTTTACCGGGGATAAAAAATAAATAAAGAGAAAATCAAAAAAAAAAAAAATTTGTCGGCGCGTTATCTGTGCCTCGGGTTATCTTTGTAGTGAAGTTTAAACTTCTAGATCCAATTAAACAAGACCCTGGGTCCTGGAAAATCCGATTAAAGGACGCGTCGCCGGCTTGGCGTGCCGCGTATAAAGCTCGGGGAGATTAGCCGTGTCTTGGCGTTGCGCTGGATGCTATCGGTTGACCCAACACCTCTGGAAGGACAGATATCCCGCGTCTGTTGGAAAATAAAACCGATTTACCGGGGCAGAAATGGGCGCGCGGCAGACAACGGCAAACTTGTGAACAGCGAATAGGAACGGATTCATGCAAACATTTTAGTACTTATGGTTTTTCTTTTTACCTAGACTATAACAAGATGTGCAAAGCACGGTTACCAATAACGACCACGGATTATTCGCCATGGGTCGCAATACTGATTGGGCGTCCTGACTTATATAAGGCAACACAAAGTGTAAAAATTTAGACAAAAAGTAGAAAGACGGTACATAAAATCTAAAGGGGATAAAATGTACACATTGATAGAGAAAAAAAAAAGATGATATATAAAGCATACAGACAATAAAGTACCATATAAACAGACAATAAAGTACCATATAAACAGACAATAAAGTACCATATATACAGACAATAAAGTACCATATATACAGACAATAAAGTACCGTATATACAGACAATAAAGTACCATATATACAGACAATAAAGTACCATATATACAGACAATAAAGTACCATATATACAGACAATAAAGTACCATATATACAGACAATAAAGTACCGTATATACAGACAATAAAGTACCGTATATACAGACAATAAAGTACCATATATACAGACAATAAAGTACCATATATACAGACAATAAAGTACCATATATACAGACAATAAAGTACCATATATACAGACAATAAAGTACCGTATATACAGACAATAAAGTACCATATATACAGACAATAAAGTACCATATATACAGACAATAAAGTACCATATATACAGACGATTGTTATTGGTTGAACTAGATGGACTTGTGTCCCTATTTTTAACCTAACTATGTAACAACACATACAATTTTAAAAATAATACATAAAATTTAAACATTGATACAGAAATAAAAAGAAGATATATAAAGCATATGTAGGATACATAAGGTATAAAGACCATACATAAAATCAAAAGATAATGCATAAAACGTAAAGATTGATACAGAGATAAAAAGACAATACAGAAAGTATAAAGACGATAGATAAAATCTAAAGAGAATACATACAAACGTAAAGATTGATACAGAAATAAAAAGACAATATATAAAGTATAAAGACAAAAAAAAAGTATAAAGACGATAGATAAAATCTAAAAATACATAAAAAGAAGATATATAAAGCATATAGAGGATACATTAGGTATAAAAAGACCATACATAAAATATAAAAGATAAAAAAACGTAAAGATTGATACAGAAATAAAAAGACAATACATAAAGTCTAAAGACGATACATAAAATCTAAAGAGAATACATAAAATTTAAAAATACAGAAATAAAAAGAAGATATATAAAGTATATAGAGGATACAATAGGTATGAAGACGATACATAAAATCTATAGAGAAAACGTAAAGACTGATACAGAAATAAAAAGTACATAAAGTATAAAGACGATAAAGAAAAGTATAAAGACGATAAAGAAAAGTATAAAGACAATAATAAAAAGTATAAAGACGATACATTAAATCGAAACATTGATACAGAAATAAAAAAAGAAGATATATAAAGCATATATAGGATACATTAGGTATAAAAAAAGACCATACATAAAATCTAAAAAGAGAATACATAAAATATAAACATTGATACAAAAAGTAAAGATGATATACAAGATATATAGTATAGACAATACGTGAAGTATAAAGATGATAAAGAAAAGTATCAAGACTATACACAAAAGCTAAACATTGTAACAAAAAGCAAAAATCTGATGCATAAAGTATAAAGGTGACCCAAAGTATATAGATGATACATAAAGTATATAGACGATACATAAAGTATATAGACGATACATAAAGTATATAGACGATACATAAAGTATATAGACGATACATAAAGTATATAGACGATACATAAAGTATATAGACGATACATAAAGTATATAGACGATACATAAAGTATATAGACGATACATAAAGTATATAGACGATACATAAAATCCAAAGCTTATAAGAAAAGTATAAAGAAAGACGATTCGTAAAATCTGATGCCGCCTACACACGACCGGTTTTCATGACGAGAAAAATTAAATTTCTTAAATTGGTCGTGAAAAACGGTCATGTATATGCTCCATTGCTCCAGAGCATTTTTCTCGATGTGAAAAATGGGCGTTACAAATTTATAACCTGCTCTATTTTTGTCTCGTCGTTTTTCACATAGTGAAAAACGGTCGTGTGTAGGCTTTAACAAGGGGGAAAAAACGGACATGCTCAGAAGCAAGTTATGCGACGGAGAAATTAGCAAAAGAAGCCCAAAGGGTGGGGCCATTTGAATGGAACTTCCCCTTTATAGTGCCGTCGTACGTGTTGTACGTCACCGCGCTTTGCTCAAGCATTTTTTTTTCACGAACGTGTGCATGCAAGGCAGGCTTGAGTGGAATCACATCGAGAAAACGCATTTTTTTTCCATGACATGAATAACGGTCGTGTGTACGCGGCATAAGTGTTGATACCTAAAAGTATTTACACAAGGTATAAAAAAGATGACGTATAAAGATGATACATAAAATCTAAAGATAATACAAAAATGTTTAAAACATTGATAAAGAAAGTAAAAGATGATATACAAGACCAGGCCCGTCGCTACAGGACAGGCAAAACAAACAATTGCTTGGGGCCCCGAGCTGGCCTGGGGCCCCCAACCTCCCCTTCCCAGGCTGTAGCGTGTCCAAACTCCTCTTCCTTCCTCCTGGAGTCCTGTTAGTCCGGCCGGGTACCGCAATTCAGTTTTCTGTTCCCGGCCGGACTGACAGGAAGTGTACACTGAGTGCTCACTTCCTTTCAGTCCGGGCGGGAACACAGGAAACTTAATCTCCTGAACCGCGCGGAACCCGGCCCGGGTACTATCTGATAGGGGACTGGATAGGGGACTGGGGACCCAAAATGTTAGAACACCGGACTGACAGGAGGAAGAGGAGCTCGGCCACGCTACAGCTGCAGCCTACAGGGAAGAAGGGGAGGTGAGAATAGAAAAACATAGGGACTAGGGAAGGAGGAGTAAGAACATCGGTGTAAAAAATGTGTGTAGCGCTAGCGTAGGCTTTGCGTGCGGGGGGGGGTACTTGGGGGCCCCCATTTTGCTTGGGGCCCCCAAATTCCTATAAACGGCCCTGTACAAGACATATAGTATATAGACAATACATGAAGTATAAAGATGATAAAGAAATATATCAAGATGATACACAAAGTCTAAACATTCAAAAGCAAGAATCTGACTTATAGTATAAAGTATAAAGGCGACACAAAGTATATAGACTATACATAAAATCTAAAGGTGATATGAAAAGTATAAAGAAAGACGATTCATAACATCTAAACCTCGATACATAAAAAGTGTAAAAGACGAAGTGTAAAAAAGATGAAGTATAAAGATGATGCATAAAATCTAAAAACCTTAATTCTGTATAAATGTTTCGATTTTATGTATCATCTTTATACTTTTCTTTATCGTCATTAAAAGTTTTATCTTTTGATTTTAATTATGGTTTTCATACCCAATATATCCTCTAGGAAACATTGAAACAAAAAGCAAGAATCTGACTTATAAAGTATGAAGGCGAAAGTATATAGACTATACATGAAGTATAAAGGCGACACATGAACGTTGATACATAAAAAGTGTAAAGACAAAGTGTAAAAAAGATGAAGTATAATGATGATGCGTAAAATCTAAAAACGTTGATACAAAAAGAGTAAAAAGATGGTGCATAAAGTATAACGACAATAAAAAAAAAATTAAAAAAAAAAGAGGATAAAGTATGAAAATTGGCACATAAAGTATAAAGATATTACAGAAAGTATACAGATGAAACACAAAGTATAAAGAAGAAAAACAAAAAGTACAAAGAAGATACAAAAATTATATAAACAATACATAAGGTATAAAGACAATAAAAAAAGGAGGATAAAATATGAAAAATAGCACAAAGTAAAAAGATATTAAAAGTTTACAGATGAAACACAAAAAGTAAAAAGAATATACAAAAAGTAAATAGACAATACATAAAAGTATAAAGACGATACAAAAAGTACATAAATAGGTAAAACATAAAGAAGATACATAACTTATAGAGACGATAAAGTATATAAAAGATACATAACGTACAAGGAAGATATGTAGAGTATATAGAACATATATAATGTATAAGGATAATATGTAGAGTATATAGAAGACACATAACGTATAAGGATAATATGTAGAGTATATAGAACATATATAATGTATAAGGATAATATGTAGAGTATATAGAACATATATAATGTATAAGGATAATATGTAGAGTATATAGAACATATATAATGTATAAGGAAGATATGTAGAGTATATAGAACATATATAATGTATAAGGAAGATATGTAGAGTATATAGAACATATATAATGTATAAGGAAGATATGTAGAGTATATAGAAGACACATAACGTATAAGGATAATATGTAGAGTATATAAAAGACACATAACATAGAAGGACGATACACAAGTTGATACATAAAGTAACAATGTATAATACACTGCATGTATATAATTGTGTACAGTCAATAAAACGTCAGTTGGATCTTCGCCTTCAGAAGACGCGGTTGAAGGTTCTTTGAATATGATAATCCGGATTTTTTTTTTACTTTTGTAGGTGTTGACGGACAGGCCCGTGTCGGAGTAATTTGATGGTTTTAGCGCGGGGAATCTTATTATTTTGCTGCCGCAGACCTTTGCAAAGTTTGTTTATAACTAAACGTCAAAGGGTTCCCCGCCGATGGGCCTCCGCTGCGTTCACAGGGAGAGGCCGACATTGAAGGCTGATTAGATCCTAACATCATTACGTGGCGGAGCCACATGAAAGGCCAGGCTGTGATAGCGGCCCAGCGGTTGTTAGTTTGCTGTCGAGCCGCGTTCTCACAGATGTTTCTGCAGTCAGGAGACTGTCGCGTTCAATGTGGACGGCGGGGGGGGGAGGAGGGGAAGGGATTTTTTTTTTTCTAGGAGGTGTACAGATAAAGAGAGTGGAATCAGACAAGTATACAAAACATAATTAACTGCCTGAACTCCTTGTTTGTTCTGGCTGCATTAATCAGAATAGGAAATTATTCTCCGGCCTTTACCAGATGGGCCAGAGGGCTGATTGGAGGAGAGTGGCGGTCAAACGGGGAAAACCTGCAGTTTAGCTGTACTGTACGTCAAGGGGATTCCCTTCACCACCATTCAGTGAAAGACCAAAGACCTTAGATGGCCTGAAGATTCTCACCGTGTCTGCTGAGCCAATTATCCCCCTGAACCCCCAACCTTCTAATCACATGATTGGTGGAGGAGAGTGGAGCCTCACATGGACGGTTCCACCATGAATAAAACCATAGCAATGAAGCTATACCCTTCCTGATTGGTCAATTCTCAGGAGACGCTTTACACATTGGAGAACCATCTGATCCAACCAATAGAGGCCACACTGGACCACCATCTGATCCAACCAATTGAGGCCACACTGGACCACCATCTGATCCAACCAATAGAGGCCACACTGGACCACCATCTGATCCAACCAATAGAGGCCACACTGGACCACCATCTGATCCAACCAATAGAGTAGGGTGACCAGACATCCCCAGTTTCAGGGGACAGTCCCCTGATTGAGGACACTGTCCCCGGACCAAGTCTGTCCCTGGTTTTGTCCCCAGATTGGGTATAATAAGGGGCAATTTCAAAGACAGTCAGTGCAGAATTAAAATAAAAAAAATTGAATTACACACCCCGCTCTGCCGTGCCTACTAGCTTAGGGGGGTGTATTTTTTCCATTATCTGTGCCCCTTTCTGATGATCATGTGCTGGTCGGAGCGGAGGGAATATTTCTTCAGTTTCGGGCGCATGCCCATTCAGCTCTGCTCGCATGTTCTTCTGCCTTGACTCAAATCCTGGCCAGCCATCTGCCTATCTCCTTGCCTTCCCTGACTGAGTGATCTTCCCCCGCTCCCCATCCAGTAGTAGCCGGGGGCCCGAAGAGTAAGACTTGAGAGGCTGTGAGGCGAGCGGCGACGGGCAGAGAGTCACTGATTGTTTCCATTACTAGTAAAGAAAAAATATGTCCCCGGATTTGATTTTAAAAATCTGGTCACCTTACAATAGAGGCCACACTGGACCACCATCTGATCCAACCAATAGAGGCCACATTGGACCACCATCTGATCCAACCAATAGAGGCTACACTGGAGCACCATCTGATCCAACCAATAGAGGCCACATTGGACCACCATCTGATCCAACCAATAGAGGCTACACTGGAGCACCATCTGATCCAACCAATAGAGGCCACATTGGACCACCATCTGATCCAACCAATAGAGGCTACACTGGAGCACCATCTGATCCAACCAATAGAGGTCACACTGGAGCACCATCTGATCCAACCAATAGAGGTCACACTGGAGCACCATCTGATCCAACCAATAGAGGTCACACTGGACCACCATCTGATCCAACCAATAGAGGTCACACTGAACCACCATCTGATCCAACCAATAGAGGTCACACTGAACCACCATCTGACCCAACCAATAGAGGTCACACTGAACCACCATCTGATCCAACCAATAGAGGCCACACTGGACCACCATCTGATCCAACCAATAGAGGTCACACTGAACCACCATCTGATCCAACCAATAGAGGTCACACTGAACCACCATCTGACCCAACCAATAGAGGTCACACTGAACCACCATCTGATCCAACCAATAGAGGCCACACTGGACCACCATCTGATCCAACCAATAGAGGCCACACTGGACCACCATCTGATCCAACCAATAGAGGTCACACTGAACCACCATCTGATCCAACCAATAGAGGTCACACTGAACCACCATCTGACCCAACCAATAGAGGTCACACTGAACCACCATCTGATCCAACCAATAGAGGCCACACTGGACCACCATCTGATCCAACCAATAGAGGCCACACTGGACCACCATCTGATCCAACCAATAGAGGCCACACTGGACCACCATCTGATCCAACCAATAGAGGTCACACTGAACCACCATCTGATCCAACCAATAGAGGTCACACTGAACCACCATCTGATCCAACCAATAGAGGCCACACTGGACCACCATCTGATCCAACCAATAGAGGTCACACTAGAGACCACACTGGACCACCATCTAATCCATGGGTCTTCAAACTACGGCCCTCCAGTTGTTCAGGAACTACAATTCCCATCATGCCTAGTCATGTCTGTGAATGTCGGTGTGTTACAATGCCTCATGGGATGTGTAGTTCTACAACAGCTGGAGGGCCGTAGTTTGAGGATCCCTGATCTAATCCAACCAATAGAGGTCACAATGAACCATCATTTGATCCAACCAATAGAGGTCACACTGGAGCACCATCTGATCCAACCAATAGAGGACTGCATTGGTAACCACGGTAATGTACAATTTAGGAGATGGCCAGGCTAGGAGCATGGTGGGCTTCCATTGAAGACATGCTCCAGTCAAATCTGGAGAAAAATCAAAGATTTACCAAGCAGAGAGGACGCCATCATTTCTGCTCTGTGCCAATCTCTGATGAAAAAAAAAATACCACGGGTTCATGAAATAATAAAATGATAAGCAAAGTCTCTGAACAGACTCTCATCGGTTGTGATGTTGGACTCCCAAGAGGGTGGACTTGTCAGTTCCCATAGAAGTCTGTATGAATAACTTACTGACTTGTCACAGAAACATCCCTGTGCTGAGTTCCCGGGTCTGTACACCCACTGTGCCCATTATGAGGGGTTCCCACCATCCCTGTGCTGAGTTCCTGGGTCTGTACACCCACTGTGCCCATTATGAGGGGTTCCCACCATCCCTGTGCTGAGTTCCCGGGTCTGTACCCCCCCTGTGCCCCATTATGAGGGGTTCCCACCATCCCTGTGCTGAGTTCCCGGGTCTGTACACCCGCTGTGCCCATTATGAGGGGTTCCCACCATCCCTGTGCTGAGTTCCCGGGTTTGTACACCCGCTGTGCCTCATTATGAGGGGTTCCCACCATCCCTGTGCTGAGTTCCTGGGTCTGTACACCCACTGTGCCCATTGTGAGGGGTTCCCACCATCCCTGTGCTCAGTTCCCGGGTCTGTACACCCGCTGTGCCCATTATGAGGGGTTCCCACCATCCCTGTGCTGAGTTCCCGGGTCTGTACACCCGCTGTGCCCATTATGAGGGGTTCCCACCATCCCTGTGCTGAGTTCCCGGGTCTGTACAACCGCTGTGCCCCATTATGAGGGGTTCCCACCATCCCTGTGCTGAGTTCCTGGGTCTGTACACCCACTGTGCCCATTATGAGGGGTTCCCACCATCCCTGTGCTGAGTTCCCGGGTCTGTACCCCCCCTGTGCCCCATTATGAGGGGTTCCCACCATCCCTGTGCTGAGTTCCCGGGTCTGTACACCCGCTGTGCCCATTATGAGGGGTTCCCACCATCCCTGTGCTGAGTTCCCGGGTTTGTACACCCGCTGTGCCTCATTATGAGGGGTTCCCACCATCCCTGTGCTGAGTTCCTGGGTCTGTACACCCACTGTGCCCATTGTGAGGGGTTCCCACCATCCCTGTGCTCAGTTCCCGGGTCTGTACACCCGCTGTGCCCATTATGAGGGGTTCCCACCATCCCTGTGCTGAGTTCCCGGGTCTGTACACCCGCTGTGCCCATTATGAGGGGTTCCCACCATCCCTGTGCTGAGTTCCCGGGTCTGTACAACCGCTGTGCCCCATTATGAGGGGTTCCCACCATCCCTGTGCTGAGTTCCTGGGTCTGTACACCCGCTATACCCATTATGAGGGGTCCCCACCATCCCTGTGCCAAGTTCCCAGGTCTGTACACCCGCTATGCTGCGAGTCCCAGGATGATCCCTCTGGGTTCCATGAAGTCCAGCGCCAGCTAAACACATCAGAACACTAACTCAGTCCATCCACTCTTGAGCAGCGGTAATATGTCCTGGCCTGCTCACCTGCGGATTCCTCTGCCCAGACCTTGCCTTCCGGGATGAGTCTCTCCCTCTGGAACCAGAAGTGACGCCGCGGGGTCCGATTAAAGCACTCTCTACGTCCTACGGACCGCACCCACCACAGGAAACATAATGCTGCAGTGGGAGTGTTTGGGGCGCATCGCTCTGCGCCCCGAGGAAGCGCCAATAGAGCACAAGCTAACAATAGCCGCATTCACATGACTGCAAACACGTCATGCTTCCCATAGCAACTGTGTGTCCGGTGCCCCGCACACACTTAAAAAGGGACAACTTTTTATTTATTTTTTGATGGGTAGTTTTGGGTGGGAGCCACTGGCCTGAACAAAGATGACGGCGCCGCCCTTCTGTAGAGAAGAGCAGACGAAAATATATTGGATGACATGTCCTCTTTAATTTAAAAAAAGAAACCCACACAGGTGATCGGTCAGCCTTGGTGGGTCCACGTTTGGCTCAGAGCACGCAATCTGTGCTGGTTAGTGCCTTCTAACTCAACACTTATGACCGTTAGGGCTCAGCCCTTCCTTCTCTGAGCTGGCCGCTCAGCTGTCGGCTAATTGCCAGCTCCCATCTCTCCACAGTGACTCACCTGTTGATGATCCCGCTCGTCAATCCTGGTTACTTAAGTCGTCCAGCTAAGTTGTTCTCTGCCTTCGCCTTGGTCAACATCACAGAGACTTTCTCCTGCGTTCCTGTTAAAGACTTGCCTGGCTGACGTTCCTTTTGGCTCCAGATCCTGCTTCCTGTTCCACTACGCTGATCCCTGGCTTCCTGACTTTCTGGCTTGTCTGACTATCCGATCCGGTTACCAAACTTTGGCTATGTTGCGACTACGTTTATTTCTGGCTCCCTGACGTTTGGCTTGGCTGACTATTCGATCCGGTTCCGGAACTCGGGCTACGTTTTGACTACGCTTACTCGGTTTATCTTTTTATTATTAAACAAGTGTGATTTACCTATACTTCTGTCTCGGTCTGATTCATGGTTTCTGAGACAGGCCTGGATTTCCGGCATCTGATATCCAAGCCTGGAAAGTTGTGCTTTCCCCCCCCGGAGTTCTTCTTGAAGCATCGCTCTTCAGATTGCCTTTGAGACCCCCCTCCCCCCCCCCAGCACCAAGAGGGTTAATATCCGCAGAGTCAGCACCATACAATCTTGCCGGGGGGTGGGGGGGGGGGGGGGGGGGCAGCGCCGCTCTCGCAGTAGGGGCTGCGCTACCTCTGAACCGTCTCACCATTAAACGTTTTTCCCCACGTCGCAAAATCTTTTCCCTTTTCATAAGCCGACGCGTTTCTGATGTAAATTTGTTATTCGCGCAGCCTTTGAAATGTGTCAAATTCGCTTCTAATTTAGCGCGCCGGCAAAATTCTTTTCTTTCCCCCCAAACAGTCTTGTCTGCCGCGTCCTCCTCCTCCTCCTCCTCCTCTTTGACAGTTCAAATCCATTTTCATGTCGGAATCCATTGTTGTACCTAATGTATGCAGAGCGGGGATTTTCAGCGCTGAAGGTTACTCTCCGCCAGCCGTAATCGAGGCGTATAATTGTCGAAGGCTTCACATGACATCCCCCGCCTTTTATTTTAGCCGCGCTCCGAACGTCGCCTTTGAACTGCCTGTGGTAAATTAAGCAAAAAAAAAAAGTCTTTATCGTAATTACAATCAAATGGCATTCGAGCGACCGCGGCAAAGAGGTCCTGTCCCACCTCCAGGCAGACCTGGAGACAGCGGGAGGTCGTATCCAGGTCTGGGCCGCAGGGAAAGTTACGGGGAGGACATTCCATGGTAAAGAAGAACCTTCTGACCCTCAGAGACGAAAGGGTCCAACATAAGAATGGGACAGTCCTTCCTTAACCCTTTGGATACGATTCTCACCTTGGGGCAAATTTAGAGTCCTTTCAACTGACATCCAGCTAAACTCTACAGCCCGGCAAAAATTGCCTTCTTCCCACTTACCTTCTTCCTACTACCAGATAGACAACCTATACACCAGCCAGTCCTACTACCCGATAGACACTCCATACACCACACATATTACCTCAATGCCCTTCATGCACCACCCAGTCCTACCACCAGATAGACACCCCAAACACCACCCAGTCCTACCACCAGATGGAAAACCCCATAAACCACCCAGCCTATTACCAGAGGCAACCCCATACACCACCCAGTTCTACTACCAGATAGAAACCCCATATACCCCCCAGCCCTACTACCTAATTGCCCCCCCCCATACACCACCCAGCCCTACTACAAGAGGCAACCTATACACCACCCAGCCCTACGACGAGAGGCAACCCATACACCACCCAGCCTTACTACAAGAGGCAACCCATACACCACCCAGCCCTACTACGAGAGGCAACCCATACACCACCCAGCCCTACTATGAGAAGCAACCCATACACCACCAAGCCCTACTACGAGAAGCAACCCATACACCACCCAGCCCTATTACAAGTGGCAACCCATACACCACCCAGTCCTACCACCGGATAGGCAACCCATGCTTCACGCAAACCTACTACCCTGTAGACACCCCATACACCACCCAGTCCTACCACCAGACCGACACCCCATACACGACCCAACACCATCCAGTCCCACCTATCAGATATACACCACATACACCATCCAGTCCTACTACCAGAGGCAACCTATACACCACCCTGCCCCTACTACGAGAAGCAACCCATACACCACCAAGCCCTACTACGAGAAGAAACCCATACACCACCCAGCCCTACTACAAGAGGCAACCCATACACCACCCAGTCCTACCACCAGATAGACACCCCAGTGCTTCACCCAGTCCTACCACCAGACAGACACCCCATGCACCAACCAACCCTACTACCCGGTAGACACCCCATACACCACCCATACTACCTGAATGCCCCCTCATGCGCCATCCAGTTCTACTACCTGATAGACAACCCATACATCACCCAGCCCTACCACCGGATAGGCAACCCATGCCTTACGCAAACCTACTACCCGGTAGACACCCCATACACCACCCAGTCCTACCACCAGACCGACACCCCATACACCACCAAACCCCATCCAGTCCCACATATCAGATATACACCACATACACCATCCAGTCCTACTACCAGAGGCAACCCATACACCATCCAGACCACCAGTCCTACCACCAAATAGGCAACCTATACACCACCCAGTCCTACCACCAGACCGACACCCCATGCACCACCCAACCCTACTACCCGGTAGACACCCCATACACCACCCATACTACCTGAATGCCCCCTAATACGCCATCCAGTCCTACTACCTGATAGACAACCCATACACCACCCAGTCCTACTACCAGGGGCAACCCATACACCTTATAACTTCCTGAGCAGACGCTGTGCTTGGATTGTAAGCTCTTTGGTTCAGAGCAACAGTGGCCAGGACAAACCTCACCTGTTTCTGTAGTATAAGAAGGTGGGGAGGGGGAGGGGGGTTGGATGGGTCATACAGCTGGCGACACCGAGGAGCTCTGACATAGGCCATAGCGATGTTGAAGGAGGAATGCGCACCACGCCAGGAATGTTAATTGTAAGAAAAATTCAATAAACGCTCGTTTCTCTCTTCAGATTTTTTGGCTGCATATGAAAGGATTTTGGGGGGGGGGGGGGGGGGGGGGTTGCGTGTCCTTCCCTTGCATCAGTCACAAATTAGACACGACACACACTGGATCTGCCCGTGTAATTGCTGTCAGACACTCTGCCGGGAAGACGGAAAAGATGAGGACGTGGCAGAGACACGGGGAGTGCGCAGCACCAAAGCCAGCTCGTCTTCCCGGGGCCTCATTACCGCAAGACCCCCAAACTTCCCGCCTCACAAAGATACTAAAGGATACATTGTAACTACTCAATATAGACAGAACAGGGGAACCCCACCAACCAATCAGAATGAGAGACCCCCAAACTTCCCATCTCACAAAGATACTAAAGGATACATTGTAACTACTCAATATAGACAGAACAGGGGAACCCACCATCCCCCAATCAGAATGAGAGACCCCCCAAACTTCCCATCTCACAAAGATACTAAAGGATACATTGTAATCTACTCAATATAGACAGAACAGGGGGGAACCCCACCAACCAATCAGAATGAGAGACCCCCAAAACTTCCCATCTCACAAAGATACTAAAGGATACATTGGAACTTACTACAATATAGACAGAACAGGGGGAACCCCACCAACCAATCAGAATAGGATAGGGAGACCCCCAAATTTCCCATCTCACAAAGATACTAAAGGATACATTGTAACTACTCAATATAGACAGAACAGGGGAACCCCAACCAACCAATCAGAATGAGAGACCCCCAAACTTCCCATCTCACAAAGATTAATAAGGATACTAATATTGTAAATAGATCAATTATAGACAGGAACAGGGGAACCACCCACCCAATCAGAATGAGAGACCCCCAAACTTCCCATCTCACAAAGATACTAAAGGATACATTGTAACTACTCAATATAGACAGAACAGGGGAACCCCACCAACAATCAGAATGAGAGACCCCCAAACTTCCCATCTCACACAAGATACTAAAGGATACATTGTAACTACTCAATATAGACAGAACAGGGGAACCCCACCAACCAATCAGGAATGAGAACCCCCAACAACTTCCCATCTCACAAAGATACTAAAGGAACATTGTACTACTCAATATAGACAGAACAGGGGAACCACCAACCAATCAGAATGAGAGACCCCAAAATCCCATCTCACAAAGATACTAAAGGATACATTGTAAACTACTCAATATAGACAGAACAGGGGAACCCCACCAACCAATCAGAATGAGAGACCCAAACTTCCCATCTCACAAAGATACTAAAGGATACATTGTAACTATAATTATAGACAGAAAGGGGATCACCACACACCATTCAGAATGAGAGACCCCCCAACTTCCCGCCTCACAAAGATACTAAAGGATACATTGTAACTACTCAATATAGACAGAACAGGGGAACCCCACCAACCAATCAGAATGAGAGAGACCCCAAACTTCCCATCTCACAAAGATACTAAAGGATACATTGTAACTACTCAATATAGACAGAACAGGGGAACCCCACCAACCAATCAGAATGAGAGACCCCCAAACTTCCCATCTCACAAAGATACTAAAGGATACATTGTAACTACTCAATATAGACAGAACAGGGGAACCCCACCAACCAATCAGAATGAGAGACCCCCAAACTTCCCATCTCACAAAGATACTAAAGGATACATTGTACATCCTCAATATAGACAGAACAGGGGAACCCCACCAACCAATCAGAATGAGAGACCCCCAAACTTCCCATCTCACAAAGATACTAAAGGATACATTGTAACTACTCAATATAGACAGAACAGGGGAACCCCACCAACCAATCAGAATGAGAGACCCCCAAACTTCCCGCCTCACAAAGATACTAAAGGATACATTGTAACTACTCAATATAGACAGAACAGGGGAACCCCACCAACCAATCAGAATGAGAGACCCCCAAACTTCCCATCTCACAAAGATACTAAAGGATACATTGTAACTACTCAATATAGACAGAACAGGGGAACCCCACCAACCAATCAGAATGAGAGACCCCCAAACTTCCCATCTCACAAAGATACTAAAGGATACATTGTAACTACTCAATATAGACAGAACAGGGGAACCCCACCAACCAATCAGAATGAGAGGACCCCCAAACTTCCCATCTCACAAAGATACTAAAGGATACATTGTACATCCTCAATATAGACAGAACAGGGGAACCCCACCAACCAATCAGAATGAGAGACCCCCAAACTTCCCATCTCACAAAGATACTAAAGGATACATTGTAACTACTCAATATAGACAGAACAGGGGAACCCCACCAACCAATCAGAATGAGAGACCCCCAAACTTCCCGCCTCACAAAGATACTAAAGGATACATTGTAACTACTCAATATAGACAGAACAGGGGAACCCCACCAACCAATCAGAATGAGAGACCCCCAAACTTCCCATCTCACAAAGATACTAAAGGATACATTGTACATCCTCAATATAGACAGAACAGGGGAACCCCACCAACCAATCAGAATGAGAGACCCCCAAACTTCCCATCTCACAAAGATACTAAAGGATACATTGTAACTACTCAATATAGACAGAACAGGGGAACCCCACCAACCAATCAGAATGAGAGACCCCCAAACTTCCCATCTCACAAAGATACTAAAGGATACATTGTAACTACTCAATATAGACAGAACAGGGGAACCCCACCAACCAATCAGAATGAGAGACCCCCAAACTTCCCATCTCACAAAGATACTAAAGGATACATTGTAACTACTCAATATAGACAGAACACAGGGGAACCCCACCAACCAATCAGAATGAGAGACCCCCAAACTTCCCATCTCACAAAGATACTAAAGGATACATTGTAACTACTCAATATAGACAGAACAGGGGAACCCCACCAACCAATCAGAATGAGAGACCCCCAAACTTCCCATCTCACAAAGATACTAAAGGATACATTGTAACTACTCAATATAGACAGAACAGGGGAACCCCACCAACCAATCAGAATAAGAGACCCCCAAACTTCCATCTCACAAAGATACTAAAGGATACATTGTAACTACTCAATATAGACAGAACAGGGGGAACCCCACCAACCAATCAGAATGAGAGACCCCAAACTTCCCATCTCACAAAGATACTAAAGGATACATTGTAACTACTCAATATAGACAGAACAGGGGAACCCCACCAACCAATCAGAATGAGAGACCCCCAAACTTCCCATCTCACAAAGATACTAAAGGATACATTGTAACTACTCAATATAGACAGAACAGGGGAACCCCACCAACCAATCAGAATGAGAGACCCCCAAACTTCCCATCTCACAAAGATACTAAAGGATACATTGTAACTACTCAATATAGACAGAACAGGGGAACCCCACCAACCAATCAGAATGAGAGACCCCCAAACTTCCCATCTCACAAAGATACTAAAGGATACATTGTACATCCTCAATATAGACAGAACAGGGGAACCTCCACCAACCAATCAGAATGAGATTCGGATCAGTTTTGCCCACGCTTTGCATCACAGAGGAGCACATGGCTCTACGGAGAGCGATGTACGAGACCCCGCCTCTACTGCAGGGACCAATCAGTGGCACTGCATAGCTCCAACTACTGATTGGTATGCCATGTGACCTGGCTATTGATTACAAACTAGTCCCTGCGGAGGAATAGTGTCCCATCATTAGTGTCAGTGGGAGGAATAGTGTCCCATCATTGGTGTCAGTGGGGAGGAATAGTGTCCCATCATTGGTGTCAGTGGGGAGGAATAGTGTCCCATCATTGGTGTCAGTGGGGGGAATAGTGTCCCATCATTGGTGTTAGTGGGAGGAATAGTGTCCCATCATTGGTGTCAGTGGGGGGAATAGTGTCCCATCATTGGTGTCAGTGGGGGGAATAGTGTCCCATCATTGGTGTCAGTGGGGGGAATAGTGTCCCATCATTGGTGTTAGTGGGAGGAATAGTGTCCCATCATTGGTGTCAGTGGGGGGAATAGTGTCCCATCATTGGTGTCAGTGGGGGAATAGTGTCCCATCATTGGTGTCAGTGGGGGAATAGTGTCCCATCATTGGTGTCAGTGGGGGGAATAGTGTCCCATCATTGGTGTCAGTGGGGGGAATAGTGTCCCATCATTGGTGTCAGTGGGTGGAATAGTGTCCCATTATTGGTGTCAGTGGGGGGAATAGTGTCCCATCATTGGTGTCAGTGGGTGGAATAGTGTCCCATCATTGGTGTCAGTGGGGGGAATAGTGTCCCATCATTGGTATCAGTGGGAGGAATAGTGTCCCATCATTGGTGTCAGTGGGGGGAATAGTGTCCCATCATTGGTGTCAGTGGGAGGAATAGTGTCCCATCATTGGTGTCAGTGGAAGGAATAGTGTCCCATCATTGGTGTCAGTGGGAGGAATAGTGTCCCATCATTGGTGTCAGTGGGAGTAATAGTGTCCCATCATTGGTGTCAGTGGGGGGAATAGTGTCCCAGCATTGGTGTCAGTGAGAGGGAATAGTGTCCCATCATTGGTATCAGTGGGAGGAATAGTGTCCCATCATTGGTATCAGTGGGAGGAATAGTGTCCCATCATTGGTGTCAGTGGGGGGAATAGTGCCCCATCATTGGTGTCAGTGGGAGGAATAGTGTCCCATCATTGGTGTCAGTGGGAGGAATAGTGTCCCATTATTGGTGTCAGTGGGGGGAATAGTGTCCCATCATTGGTGTCAGTGGGAGGAATAGTGTCCCATCATTGGTGTCAGTGAGAGGGAATAGTGTCCCCATCATTGGTGTCAGTGGGAGGAATAGTGTCCCATCATTGGTGTCAGTGGGAGGAATAGTGTCCCATCATTGGTGTCAGTGGGAGGAATAGTGTCCCATCATTGGTGTCAGTGGGAGGAATAGTGTCCCATCATTGGTGTCAGTGGGGGGAATAGTGTCCCATCATTGGTGTCAGTGGGAGGAATAGTGTCCCATCATTGGTGTCAGTGGGAGGAATAGTGTCCCATCATTGGTGTCAGTGGGAGGAATAGTGTCCCATCATTGGTGTCAGTGGGAGGAATAGTGTCCCATCATTGGTGTCAGTGGGGGAATAGTGTCCCAGCATTGGTGTCAGTGAGAGGAATAGTGTCCCCATCATTGGTGTCAGTGGGAGGAATAGTGTCCCCATCATTGGTGTCAGTGGGAGGAATAGTGTCCCATTATTGGTGTCAGTGGGGGGAATAGTGTCCCATCATTGGTGTCAGTGGGAGGAATAGTGTCCCATCATTGGTGTCAGTGGGGGGAATAGTGTCCCATCATTGGTGTCAGTGGGAGGAAAGTGTCCCCATCATTGGTGTCAGTGGGGGGAATAGTGTCCCATCATTGGTGTCAGTGGGAGGAATAGTGTCCCATCATTGGTGTCAGTGTGAGGAATAGTGCTCCATCATTGGTGTCAGTGGGGGGGAATAGTGCCCCATCATTGGTGTCAGTGGGAGGAATAGTGTCCCATCATTGGTGTCAGTGGGAGGAATAGTGTCCCATCATTGGTGTCAGTGGGAGGAATAGTGTCCCATCATTGGTGTCAGTGGGAGGAATAGTGTCCCATCATTGGTGTCAGTGGGAGGAATAGTGTCCCATCATTGGTGTCAGTGGGAGGAATAGTGTCCCATCATTGGTGTCAGTGGGAGGAATAGTGTCCCATCATTGGTGTCAGTGGGAGGAATAGTGTCCCATCATTGGTGTCAGTGGGAGGAATAGTGTCTCATCATTGGTGTCAGTGGGAGGAATAGTGCCCCATCATTGGTATCAGTGGGAGGAATAGTGTCCCATCATTGGTGTCAGTGGGAGGAATAGTGTCCCATCATTGGTGTCAGTGGGAGGAATAGTGTCCCATCATTGGTATCAGTGGGAGGAATAGTGTCCCATCATTGGTGTCAGTGGGAGGAATAGTGTCCCCATCATTGGTGTCAGTGGGAGGAATAGTGTCCCATCATTGGTGTCAGTGGGAGGAATAGTGTCCCATCATTGGTGTCAGTGGGGGAATAGTGTCCCATCATTGGTGTCAGTGGGGGGAATAGTGTCCCATCATTGGTGTCAGTGGGGGGAATAGTGTCCCATCATTGGTGTCAGTGGGGGGAATAGTGTCCCATCATTGGTGTCAGTGGGGGGAATAGTGTCCCATCATTGGTGTCAGTGGGTGGAATAGTGTCCCATCATTGGTGTCAGTGGGAGGAGTAGTGTCCCATCATTGGTATCAGTGGGAGGAGTAGTGTCCCATCATTGGTATCAGTGGGAGGAATAGTGTCCCATCATTGGTGTCAGTGGGAGGAGTAGTGTCCCATCATTGGTGTCAGTGGGAGGAATAGTGTCCCATCATTGGTATCAGTGGGAGGAATAGTGTCCCATCATTGGTGTCAGTGGGAGGAATAGTGTCCCATCATTGGTGTCAGTGGGAGGAATAGTGTCCCATCATTGGTGTCAGTGGGGGGAATAGTGTCCCATCATTGGTGTCAGTGGGAGGAATAGTGTCCCATCATTGGTGTCAGTGGGAGGAATAGTGTCCCATCATTGGTGTCAGTGGGAGGAATAGTGTCCCATCATTGGTGTCAGTGGGGGGAATAGTGTCCCAGCATTGGTGTCAGTGAGAGGGAATAGTGTCCCCATCATTGGTGTCAGTGGGAGGAATAGTGTCCCATCATTGGTGTCAGTGGGAGGAATAGTGTCCCATTATTGGTGTCAGTGGGGGGAATAGTGTCCCATCATTGGTGTCAGTGGGAGGAATAGTGTCCCATCATTGGTGTCAGTGGGGGGAATAGTGTCCCATCATTGGTGTCAGTGGGGGGAATAGTGTCCCATCATTGGTGTCAGTGGGAGGAATAGTGTCCCATCATTGGTGTCAGTGGGAGGAATAGTGTCCCATCATTGGTGTCAGTGGGAGGAATAGTGTCCCATCATTGGTGTGGTGTCAGTGGGAGGAATAGTGTCCCATCATTGGTATCAGTGGGAGGAATAGTGTCCCATCATTGGTGTCAGTGGGGGGAATAGTGTCCCAGCATTGGTGTCAGTGGGGGGAATAGTGTCCCAGCATTGGTGTCAGTGAGAGGGAATAGTGTCCCCATCATTGGTGTCAGTGGGAGGAATAGTGTCCCATCATTGGTGTCAGTGGGAGGAATAGTGTCCCATCATTGGTGTCAGTGGGAGGAATAGTGTCCCATCATTGGTGTCAGTGGGAGGAATAGTGTCCCATCATTGGTGTCAGTGGGAGGAATACTGTCCCCTCATTGGTGTCAGTGGGGGGAATAGTGTCCCATCATTGGTGTCAGTGGGAGGAATAGTGTCCCATCATTGGTGTCAGTGGGAGGAATAGTGTCCCATCATTGGTGTCAGTGGGAGGAATAGTGTCCCATCATTGGTGTCAGTGGGAGGAATAGTGTCCCATCATTGGTATCAGTGGGAGGAATAGTGTCCCATCATTGGTGTCAGTGGGAGGAATAGTGCCCCAAAGGCTGGCAAAGGGCCACATCTGGCCCTGGGCCGCAGTTTGGAGATCACTGCCTTGAAGGATAAAACACAGACATCGAAAAACAATAAGAAATCATGAAGTCATAAACAGTCCCTACCTTGGCCACTGGGGGGGCGCCATATGATGGAAGATCCCATTTTTGGTAAAATCCAGGTTCTGGATTGGATGATGGTAAAGCAGGGGCAGGTCATGTCTACAGAGAGAGAGAGAGGGGGGGAGGAGACGTTACTCTTCAAATAAAGCTAGAGTGGGAGTAGAACTACAACTCCCAGCAATCTCTGCCTAGAGGATCATGGAGGCCATGCCCTCAGAGGCTGGAAGAACGTTCCTCCAATCCCAAACCTTCACCAATGGGGAACGCCGATGTCTGAAAGAATGGGTGACCGGTTTTCTTTATGGGGGGATTTCGGGGGGGGGGGGGAGAATATATATAAAATAGATATCAAAAGCTCCTCTGGGATTTACTTTCCTGCATCCCACCATCTCTTGTATCTGATCCGCATTCTGTTCCCGAGCGCCCCCCGGGGGCCATCCGGCTACACAAGCCCCTTCCAGGGCGGGGGGAGGGGGGTCATTCACCTGTGGACAATGCACAAAGAGCGCAGGCGGGGGAAACACGGAATGGCGTGCAGGTGTGCGGCGCTCCCGACCTGCTCGACCCTCCCGGAGTTCAAAGCGGGCAAGAAAGACGAACGTAAAGGAGGATCGAGGGCGACTTTCATCACGTCTTCATCAAGGAGAGGCCGAGAATAATCGCCGTTATCATCTGCCGCTCACGTGACCTGCCGGGGGGGAACCACCAATACCATCCGTGCCAATCGCCCAACGTTTATAAAAAGGGAGAAGTGACACTTTATCACAGGAAAGAAAAAAACGTTGTATCCACTTCGACTATTACAGAAAGAATTGGAAAAAATAAAATATACGACATCCTCCAAAAGTAAAAAAAGAAATACATTAAAGTGGATACAAGATTTATTTTTATTTCTTTATGTAAATAGTTGTTTTTTTTACCTTTTGGACAATGTATTATATACTTTATGTTTTTCACTTCTTCTGTAGCAGTGGTATAAAGTGGATACAAGGTTTTTTCTTTTGTTGTTTTCTATTATGTAAATGTTATTATCTTTTTTTGTTACCTTTGAACAATAAACATGTTTTTTTCTTCATTTTTTTTTGTGTGTGCATTACAGGACATACCTCAGACCACCATCCAGAGCACTGTGCATTACAGGACATACCCCAGAGCACTGTGCATTGCAGGACATACCCCAGAGCACTGTGCATTGCAGGCCTCCTCAGACCACCGTCCAGAGCACTGTGCATTACAGGACATACCTCAGACCACCATCCAGAGCACTGTGCATTACAGGACATACCCCAGACCACCATCCAGAGCACTGTGCATTACAGGACATACCCCAGACCACCATCCAGAGCACTGTGCATTACAGGACATTACAGGACATACCCCAGACCACCGTCCAGAGCACTGTGCATTACAGGACATACCCCAGACCACCGTCCAGAGCACTGTGCATTACAGGACATACCCCAGACCACCATCCAGAGCACTGTGCATTACAGGACATACCTCAGACCACCATCCAGAGCACTGTGCATTACAGGACATACCCCAGCCCAGACCACCATCCAGAGCACTGTGCATTACAGGATATACCTCAGACCGCCATCCAGAGCACTGTGCATTACAGGACATACACCAGGCCACCATCCAGAGCACGAGTGCCCAGGAATGAAGCCGCCCCTTCTGCCCATCCCCTGTTCTGGCCCTGGTTCCAAGGGGGAAGCCTCCCCCTGG